>BGPT01000951.1:259933-269933 GCA_003297045.1 Symbiodinium sp. clade C Y103 | reverse complement strand
TGCCTTCAAAATACAGAGCCACTGCTGCTGGGCGGAAGTGACATCATCGGACTTGGGAAGTTGCGCCCTAAGTTCAGTGATCTACATATCCATGCGATTGGAGCAATTTGCTGATTTGTTCTTAGATGGTCACCGACTGTAAGGACCAGTTTGACCTCTCGAGGGAACTGGAATGCTCAGGGTATCAACAGTTTCGGGTGTATAACGTGGAAAGTAAAATTGTAAGGCTCGCCGTTGCGATCGTGGCAAGTTGGTTCTTGAACTGAGGAACTGTACATAAACTGGTTTTTTTCGTTTCACTTTGGTGAAATATTGTGCTTTGGCCCGAACGCGCACACAAACACACTCCACATATATCTTCATGCCTCTCTATATATACAAGTGTACACTGTGAAATAACAACTGTATTTCTTAAGCAATGATATTAACAATAAGATCGACTATAATTATACTATTAATACTCATTATATGATATTTGTATAATAATGCAATAATAATGCATAATAGTACATAACAATACACAATAATACATAATAACACATAATGATACATAAAATAACATAAAAAATACACAATAATACATGATAATACATAATAATGAATGATGTTGCAGAATAATGCATAATAATACCAAATGATATATAATCATATATGATAATATGTAAAAACATAAAACACATGTATAAACGCATACTATAATATGTTATCATGTACAATAGTATTGAAGAATACTAAACAATAGCAACTGCTATTGAATAATATACAATGATATTGAATCATATATAACAGTATTGCGTGATATACAATAACAAATATAGTAATATATATATATAATGATATACGATAACAATCTATAATAATCAATCTATGATAATCCAAAATATTCTATAATGATATGTTACACTATATTATATACAATATACGGTCATAAATCACAATACATATTTTTATTTTTTTACCTATATATTGTAATACCAAAAAATAGTCTTAACATATCATAATATAGTTATTGAATCATTATCAGATAATACATAACAAGGTATATATAATATAAAAGGCTGCCAGGGTAGCCCAACGCCAAGCCATGCATAACCATATCCTTATCCCTATACCTATTCCTGTATGCGTACGCCCACATATTCGTACAGACATACATATGTATTGATTATATATACACACGTACATTTGAGATTCACACATACATGTCCACACATGTTTGAGACGTGCTGCAAGGTCAGACCTACAGCACTCCAACCGTTTTCTCTCTGCTTCTTCATATACGTTTGCATATGGCATATGTATGCAAATTCCTGAATTAAAAGATATCTACTTTTACCTTTTTTCATTTGCACAAATGTGTATGTATGCACGTATGCATGCACGTATGTATGTAATGTAATGTAATGTAATGCAATGCAATGCAATGCAATGTAATGTAATGTAATGCAATGCAATGTAATGTAATGTATGTATGTGTATACATATATATACATGCATACATACATGCATACATACACACATACATACGTACATGCATGTATGCATACATACATACATGCATCCTACATACATACATACATACATACATACATACATACATACATACATACATACATACATACATACATACATACATACATACATACATACATACATACATAAGTATAAGTGGATACAAATGTTTGCAAATGTAATTCTACGCGTTTGTACCTTTGCATATATGTACATTTGCGTGCACATGTCTATATGTCGATATGTGTTTTTGTCTAAATGTCTATTTTAGACTATATGTCTAAATGTGTCTATATGTACATATGATTACATTATATATATATATATATAGATGTTGCATTTTTATTTACATACACAAATCGGTCATGTGCATATGATAGCAGCTATATGAACACTGATGGCCAGGCTTTGGGAGTGTCGCTTTTGAAAGCTGGCGACACAAAAAACTCGGCTGAAACGCCAGGTTTCAGGGTCGTTTCTTTTGCTCATTTACTTTGGATCATTTTTCAGGTTTGATGAAAAACAAGGTCATTTGGCCACTTCTTGGACTTCCCCCCAGAAGAAAGTCTCAGCGCCCATGAGATTGGTGTATCGAAGCGAGACATTTTGCTAGGCTTCGCCCACCATGATGGTCTCTGCGATTGTTGCTCGGCATCCACAAAGTTCTGTCACATAGTTCGAGTACTATCCAAAAAGCAAATCGGTGATTTATCATTTTCCTCATGGGCAATGTGCCACTTGGGGAGAATCTACTGTGAATATGTTTTTTGTTTTTTTTTGGAACCCAATCAGCAAATCCCACATGTGAGTATCAATATATTTCTATGATTATGTATATGATACATTTGGGTTTGCCTGCGGTATCCCAAATTCCAATGGATTGGAACATCATTTCCCCCATTGAAATGACCATTTGGGGGTTAGTCCGTATTTTAAGACACACCCAGATGATGATTTTTATGTGTGCCATGGTCAAGTTAGTTGGATTTAAACGTTAAAACCAAGTGATGTTTGATCATGGGTGATTTCATGGGATATTGATGAACTAATGGGCATAGTTTATGGGACCTATGACTCTGCAACCAATTGTCACCGAGTTAGCTTGATTATCGTTGGGATATAAGGTGGTGGATTCTTGACAAACAATACGGGGAGTGAACGGGATATACTGGGGATACAATGGAAATCTATATTTAGGGGTGGTAATCAATCCATTAGTAGTTTTCTTTTAATACCCATTGTGTTTGGATCCCGCTACGGGCCGGATGACCATACCCCTGTAGGTTGACCATGGCACATATTGGCGTACTTCATAGAGTAGTTGGCCAATAAACATCACAATATGAATGGGGTTCACAGTCATTTTGGGGGATTCGTCATTTTGGGGGATTCCCTATCAACTGCAGTGGGGATGTAACTGGTGGAAACATGGGGTATTTCATCAATGAATCGCTTTTAATGGGGATTCATTGGGTATATAGTCATTTGAATGGAGACAACAATGGGATTTTTTGATATGGGTCGGATGCCAAACATTGGACCCACTTAAATGGCCTTTTTGCGTTTTTGGAATCTTGAACCATCCAAAAATGTCGAGGCGAATCTGCCCAGATCCTGGAAGATAGCTTGATTCTATGTATATCCATATACCACAATTCGTTTCAGAGAGGGAAACAAAGAAACAATAAAATTGTAAAAAAAAACCAATGGTGGTGAACATGTTAAACCTTTCTCGTTCTTTCCTTTAACCAACCCGTATGATCAACGAAAGATCCAATAGGGATCCCACCTGAGGAAGGGAGGAAGGCATCATTCCACCGTCGAGACTAACACGAGGGGATGGTCATATGCCGAAGATATATAGAGTTTTTGGATATCAATGATCTACATATTCCTATTGTTTCCCCTTTTGTAGATATGTACATACAGAGGTTTCCTGTAAATGATTATCAATCCATATGACTTATGTAGGGTTATATATCCCTATCTATATATCCATATGAATCACTATAAATCCATTCAAATCAAGTCTGGGAAGGGGCACAGTTTTCGATGATCAGCTGCCATTTCCGGCGTTCAAGGATCTCTGGCGACAAATGACCTGTATGGCCTTGGGACAGTAGGAAAAGTGCAGCAACCCCAGATAGAACGCGGTTTTTACCAAAGATGACGGTAAGACTGGTAAGGAGAACATAGAAGAACTCCCTGATTACTCGTTGTGGACCCATTTTTGGTCACACCCAAACTGGTAGTTTCCGTAGGTTTTTGGCATCCCAAAACCACAGGTTTCCACCCTAGGACCAACACGCCACCGCCGTCCCGAGGCCGGTCTGACGATAGCAACCCTTCAAGTTTTAGGAGTGCTCGCCACGACGGTCAAGGAGCCGCAGGGCAAAGTCTAATCAGAAGCCACGGATATGCAATACACACACATGTATCTATATATATATATAGATATGCACATGACATGACATATTTATTTGGCACTACATATAGTCTGTCTATCTAATTTAATCTAATCTAATCTGATATGATCTAATCTGATCTAATCTAATCCAATCTAATCTAATCTATCTAATCCTATCTATCTAATCCTATCTATTTAAATCTTATCTATCTAATCCTATCTATCTAATCCTATCTATCTAAATCTTATCTATCTAATCCTATCTCTATCTAATCCTATCTATCTAAATCTTATCTATCTAATCCTACCTGTCTAATCCTATCTATCGAATCCTATCTATCCAATCCTATCTAATCCAATCCTATCTAATCCTATCCATCAAATCCTTTCTAATCGTATCGATCTAATCCTATCTATCTAATCCTATCTATTTAAATCTTATCTATCTAATCCTATCTATCTAATCCTATCTATCTAAATCTTATCTATCTAATCCTATCCCTATCTAATCCAATCCTATCTAATCCTATCTATCAAATCCTATCTAATCGTATCTATCTAATCCTATCTATCTAATCCTATCTACATCATCCTATCTATCTGATCCTATCTACCTCATCCTATCTATCTGATCCTATCTAATCGTATCTATCTAATCCTATCTATCTAATCCTATCTATTTAATCCTATCTATCTAATCCTACCTATCTAATCCTACCTATCGAATCCTACCTATCCAATCCTATCTAATCCTATCTATCTAATCCTATCTATCTGATCCTGACTAATCCTATCTATCTAATCCTATCTATCTAATCCTATCTATCTAATCCTATCTACCTCATCCTATCTATCTGATCCTATCTACCTCATCCTATCTATCTGATCCTATCTACCTCATCCTATCTATCTGATCCTATCTAATCGTATCTATCTAATCCTATCTATCTAATCGTATCTATCCAATCGTATCTAATCGTATCTATCAAATCCTATCTAATCGTATCTATCAGTATACTTTGCCTTATGTTGTTCGTATTATGTTGATTTATATTATACGATATCTGACGGAATAGTAAGTGGCTGTGGAGCATCCCAAAGCTGCCTTGAGGCGACTATGTAATCCCGATGGAAAGCTTATCGAATCAGATGGAATCAATACAAATGGAATATCACTTTTACAAGTGGAAGGATAACTTATATAGTTTTTTTTGTTGAATCCCAAAGCTTAGGAAGCCATGGGACTAAGACTTGCGGCCAAGTTTCCATAATGACTGGCGCCTAAGTCCCAATTGAAAGATGACCCGTCAATTCAAGTCTCAAAAAGTTGGGCCAATCCAATCTGACACCAGGGATTTTCAGCTGCAGCCAGACCCATTGTTGGAGAAACTTCACTATTTGACATCCCGTGGATTTGTGAAGAGATTTGTTGTGTATTTTCCATGTATGTACACATACAAATCACACACACACATAAGACATATATGCATATATATATATAAGTATATATATACACATACATACATATAAAAATGTATATACAGGTATGTATATATATATATATACAGATGTACCGGCAGATGGAGGAAGTAACAGAAGTAGTGTTTCGAGGCGCCTTGCGTTGCCATGCTTTTCAGGACGTTACAAAGAGCCGTGGATTTCTGGATGCAGGGCGGATCTTCGTGCTCGACGGCTTTGGATTCAGCTGTGCTGGAACAAACACGGCAATGTTTCAGATGACTCTCGGATGACAGAGCTTTCAACCCAGCTGGCACATCATTCAGTATTACATTTTTGTGATCACAGGTGAATGTTTACATCAAGTTTCAACAACATTGAATGTCAAGTCACAATACAGGCTTCAGTTTTTCGAAGCCAAAATGATTTGGGAGGTGAGTCCAGTTCCAAGCGGAGGAGGAAGTCTCGCAACGCAATCAGACAAAGACACATCGGTCTGAGTTGCCTTTATAAGTGTTGCATAGGGTTGCCAGCTTGGGCCAGTCTTTCGTCCCAGCTGGGAAGCATGAGGGAGGATGGTTGATCTTTTCTCAGCGAGGATAGTATGTATGTGAGCCAGGAAATGCAGGATATCTTAATGATTGGCCATGGCCATATTGTTGACGAGTCGCACTAGCTTTTCATGAAGCAAGTCGGGTGGAAAGTGGCAGGAAGTTAAAAACAACTTTTCAAGTTGTACCCTCCTGTAAACTAACAAAGATCTGGAAAATCCACCATGAAAGTAGATCATTATCAACGGGAGACAACCATGGTCTTCCATATCGTTTTATAAAGGTTTACTGGAGGTTAAGCACATCTACTAGATGCGGCAGACACCAGGTTTTAGGAGACCGGACCTATAAACAATATTTGACAAGGTCTAGATTTCTTATTGTCTTGCGTGCATGCTACGATTTTAGATATCATACAATATTATACTTAAATTATATATATATATATATGTATGTATTAATATATATATATAACTGTATTAATATATATATATATATTAATATATATATATATATGTATTAATATATATATATATATATTAATATATATATATATATATATTAATACATATATATTAATATATATATATTAATACATATATATTAATATATATATATATTAATACATATGTATTAATATATATATATATATTAATATATATATTAATATATATATATATGTATTAATATATATGTATTAATATATATATTAATATATATATATATATTAATACATACATATATATATATATTAATATATATAAATATTAATACATATATATTTATCAATACATATATATATATAATACATATATATATATTGTACATGTGGTATATATACATATACACATACATATGCATAAGTATATCTATCCATCCATCCATCCATCTATATATATATATATTATACACAGACATGTGTATGACATACTATATATATATATATATGCGTAGGATATACAGTACACATTTTTTTTGCCACTGAGGACAGTACTGTTTTTTTGGTGCATACCTTGGAGCTTCGTGCTTCTGGGATGCATCAGCAATGTGATTCCTGTGCTGAAGAAGAAGAACTTGGCCTGGGAGTGGAGGCGAACCACCAGCACCTGGCCAGCACCGGAGGGCGGACGCAGGGCGGTTTCAGCGGACATTTTTGTAAGCAAACAAAAAGAAGGAAGGCCCCAATTTTTTTTCAGTGATAAGGGTTGATTTATAAGCGAATCTGACTATATAACTACCATAAGTCCTAATTACCCTGGTTATAAACCATATTATTACCTATCGTTTGGAGGCCCCTTGCTGAATGCTACCTAGTTGACTGGGGGCATTATCACAACCCACAATTGACTGAACTAAAGTCAACCAATATTTTTTTTTAATGGGTAAACCGGGGGGATTTTAAACTACAATGGGGATGTAATGGGATATATTCTAATTGACCTTGATATGGGATATTAAGCCAACAAAGGGCGAACATCAAACATCGCCGTTTCCTAGGGTTTAATCAGTTTAATCAAGAAAATATCGGGTAACGTAACCACCGACTAGTGATTGGCTTTTAATCTATTGCTATTTGTCTGGGGATACACACACACAGAGATACATACATATACACACACACTGCTGATTTTCCGAGGGTATATTCCTGATAAGCTTCATTCACTACTTATTTGCAGCTCTGGGCCTTGGGACAAGCTAGTCTTGGTGCTTGGTCGAATCTGGTGGTAAAGAAGCGGACACAAACAAGCGAACCGTAGTGGCAAAAAATGCATTGAAAAACTACCAAGGATAGCCTCAACCATTGAGGGGCTATTCCTATTTCCGCGGCAGCATCACTGCCAGTGCGATTATTAACAACATGAGTCGCTAATCACAATGGCTTGGACGCACAATTTCTAAGGGTTTCTTCCAAATTGAAAGGCTGTGTAAGTAAAGGATACCATTTTTGGATCTTTGGAGCAAGTACTTCATAGTTTTGCGGCCAATCCAAGAATTGCGACATCGGGCATAGTAGATTTCAACATTTTCGTAGTAGTTTTGCAGCCAAGCCAATACACAATTTGAAATCGTGCTTAGTTGTTTTGGGACGGAACCATAGCATTATTGCTTCCGTGCCGTCAGGCTTTCTGAAGTTATGATTAGTAGGGCTTTAGTACCTTTGAACGCATCAAGGAAAATTTTGGCAACTGCAGCCCCAAAATTTAACGCTGCTTCCAGTGGATATGTTCCAAGAGCCAATGTTGCCCAGCACAAAAGGCAGTCTTTCCACTTTCCTTGTGAAACCGCTTCCTTTAAGAACCTGCCTTACATGGAGTCCAGCGTGCGGAAGCAAGGCAACTTTGATGTCGAGGGGTGCGGGGGGGAGGGGGGAGGTTGCGCCCAGAGTCCTGTACATTGCCTCCGACTGCGCCAATGTCGTTGCACCGCTTGTGGCTGGTTCCTTTGGTTTTGCGTTGAGATACGGGTCTGTTTTTAGGGCTGGAGGCCTTTGCCTTCCTGACTCGGCACATTCCATTTGAGACCAGCATCTGGGCATCAAGTGGAAGAACACATTTAATTTGTGGAAAATCCTGTTTTTCGCAACTCAACGCACGCTCTGCGGAAGGGGGGGCGCGGGTACCATGCGCCCAAAATGGGGCTACGAATGTGGAAGCTGAGCTTCTAATTTTAGTATTGCGACCACATATTTTGCCCAAAATCTGGCTATCAGTTTGAGGCTGCAAAGCGCAAACAGAAACTACTCAATACAGGCAGCAAGGACAGATCCGATATATGTGCTTCTGCCATTGCAACCTGACAGCCGTGCATACCCGTGATACTGTATGTATATTTATACTTATACACATAAACCTCACCAGCTACAAAAATTGTTTTGCAGTATCTAAGATTGGCCATTTTTAAATGCCTTGCGTTTGGCGAGATGTGCCAGGGACGTTTCTGAGGGTGCAATAGATATAAGCCATGACACACAACATCGGGCTGCACAGTTTTGGGGTAGGTGCATTTTTTTCTCAAACGCTTGGGGAAACATGTCACAGAGCTGGGAGTTTCAGTGAGCTTGAGGTTATTTAGTGGCACCAAGACGAATTAATACCCATACAGCCCATACAAGAATGTGTATTGGACACAATTCATAGATTTATCGTTTTTGTTCCAATTCAAGTATTTCATTTTCCTATCCTGGGCTTTGCCTGGAATTTGATATGACTTTCGGGGTCCGTCTATCACAATTATAAGTATAGGAACAGGGCCCATTTTGACTGCAATTTGGAGATATTGGGAGGGGTGGAAGTCAGACGTTTCAGGGAACCACGACCTTAGTGGCATTGGCAGGAACCAAACCTTGACTGATTGCCTATTTTGAATTTTTGACTTCGCAAAACATGTAAATAGAGAGCTTACCCAAGGTCATGGATTCGATTTGTGGTGATATGTTGGATTTTGCCAAAGACTCGATCACCAAAAATCCACCTTGTAGTTTCATATGTTGACGTCTTTGTGTCCTCACTATATCATGCCGCATGCCTATCCCGGTGGAAGTGAACGCCCCCATGACTTGTTGCGTTGGCGAGGCAATCCTTGGCTCTGCAATTTTTTTTGGCTTCATTTTGTTCTTGTCATTTTGTTCTTGATTTGAACCATCCGCAAAACGGATGTTTTTCCCTACCCTACCAGCTCTCTTGGCAATTTTTTTGGGGTGCCTGGTAGCATTTTGCGCCCCGGTTGCATCAATCCAGAACTGGAACCGGCCACCAGGTCTCATTGGAAACTTTCTCCAGGTTGGCTTCACAACCATGGCGAGCATTGCTTTGGTACCCTTCATGTACCTTGAGCGAAGGTGTTTTTCTGGTGGTTCGACCTTTGATGAGCAGACGTACCTAGAACCCCAGCCGAAGTAAAGAGTCAATTCGGGTACCTAACTATCTGGGGCCATTTTTGCACACAGGCCTTACATTGACCCTTCATATTGGTAGGTACTAACGCTAGGGTTAAGTCGTATCAGCTTGTGAAAGTCGTATCGGGAGGCCGTGCGCCTGGAAAAAGTTGAATTTTGACATCATGACAATATTTA
>BGPT01000951.1:229724-258967 GCA_003297045.1 Symbiodinium sp. clade C Y103 | reverse complement strand
TACCCATTTGTCAACACAATTTTGTTGAAAGTTGCTACTTTTGGCAACATATACATGTGAGTCTCTTCGCTGTGCACAGTACTTGGGCTAGATTAGGAGCATATAGCGCGCAAACTGAAACACTCTGTGCCATGGTGTTTTGCCTCTAAGATTGTATCATTGTATATGCCAACTTGGGGNACTTGGGCTAGATTAGGAGCATATAGCGCGCAAACTGAAACACTCTGTGCCATGGTGTTTTGCCTCTAAGATTGTATCATTGTATATGCCAACTTGGGGATGTACCAATAGGATTTGATTCTGACGGGATGATATGGAAAACAGCTGTCTTCAAGCCATGCCATTAGGATTCTCTGCAATTTTTGACTTTGGCAACAACGTTTCTATGATTTTTCCCTTGTGTGCGCAGTGCTTCGGCTATTTTTTGCTATATGCACCATTACAGGTGAAACAGGCTGTGCCATGGTGTTTGTTCTTCCCTGATGTGACTTTCCACCACCTGATGTGACTTTCTCTATCGACGCTGTGCCATGGGGNAGGTGAAACAGGCTGTGCCATGGTGTTTGTTCTTCCCTGATGTGACTTTCCACCACCTGATGTGACTTTCTCTATCGACGCTGTGCCATGGGGATGTTGCGACTTTTCCCGCCTGATGTGACTTAAGTACGGTGTTAGTATCAAGAATCAGGGGTATAACCCTTGTATACCTACAGTGAAACATCCTGAATCACAGTGTAACTCACCTCAGAACGCCAGAGGTTGGAATGCAGCCTTGGAAGAACAGGCCGGGCAAAGAATGGTTACTGTGTGGCTATCTCGCCACATTGGCTACGATATACATATGACTATGACTATGAATTTCATGAATCAGCGACCTCCATAGTGGTTCCGGAAAAAGGGAGGAGGAAGAAAGGTAAAACTTCAATGAAATAGAATGAACATGAATGCACCATTGAAAGAGTCAGAGATCGGCAGGGATCACTTTTTTGACCTGGTTGAGCCACAGGTGGTTGGCGGTTCTCGGCAAGTGCTGGCATCCAGTTGTCCAATGCGAAGAGGCCGGTCGTTTGCGGTCCCGAAGGTTGATTTCTGGTGGAATGCAATAGGTAGAACCACTACGAACCATTCCTGTTAGATTATGTTTTGTTTCATCATTTTCTTAGCATATACTGTTTCATGGTCTTTCATTTTCACAGGCTTCCATAAGTCCACAAGCAACGACATGTTTTTATGGTATGGAGAGAAAAAAATGCCTTCTCAATCCCTTGACCTCCCAGCCTGTAGGTGAAGGGACCTATCGCTTGGACATGCGGGTGAACAGTAGTGGAGATGCGGCCTTCTTGTTGGAGGCATCCAGCTGTAGTGGATCAATGGCAGGATGCTCCCAGCCCCTGTTCGTTTGAAACATCCCCTGCTGTATGGGTACAGATATGTGTAACTTCCCATGCTAAACTGCTAAACCATGGTTTATATGGATTTTAATATGAGGAAGAAGATTGAATATACACCTCAAAGACATCCAAAGACTTCAGGTCATGCTCAATTCTGCTGGGGGGATCTAGGGTTGGACTAAGTTTTCTGCACTCTTGGAGGCACCCAAGTGTTGAAGTGCAGTGTTGAAGTGCCTTGCAGATTTGCCAATGAAAAAGGTCATCATTTAGGAGACATTTCGGGGTTACATGCTGTATCAACTCAAGGTTTCAACACCTGAAAGTGGCTAGATTTATATAGAGAGATTTAGCGAAAATTCAGCATGATTTGTTCCCCATTCCTTGCAACTCCGATCTGCCAGGTGGGTTTGATGGTGAACCCAGATGATGGAGTGGCTTTCAAGGCTGGACGGATCTCATTCCGATCCCCAACAACCTGGATCCAGCTGGTCAAACTTACCCATTTAATATCATTTAATCCTGAAAAATGAATGACTCACAGAGCTCATAGACTCATAGGCTATAGCCAGGTTGGTGGGGAATCAACATGATCCACTGAGATCGACCTTTCTCTCGCAGGTCGATGCTCCTGGGGCTTGCAGACCACTACGTCGCGGCGTGCCATGGCTTCAGGGTAGAGCTTGGTGAAGGGTTGGCGGTTGGCGAATAGGTTGATGATGCTCGATGTGAAGACAGGAAATGGAAGAATGAAGAAACCATATTTCTCCAAAGAATAGCTCCATTATTGATATTTTGGAGGGAGATCTAAGATTACTGCAGCGTTTGGTCGCTGTTAATTTTTGTATGGTGCAATAGAATGCCATAGAGGAATGGTGCTATATATATAAACCTAAGGTTCGGATCATGGCCCATGGCCCCAGAAAATCTACGTAGCGATGATCCCTGAAACATCCTGTCTACAAGTGTATCCCTGTCAAGGGCCTCAGAACATCTCCGAAGGAGCCATGCATCCACGGACAAAAATGTCAGTCACCGTCCCATGTGTTTATTGTAGAGGTGGGGGTTGATTAACTCTGCCCTCTAGTAATCAAACATGGCCATGGAAAATCCTATTCTTATCTATGGGTATTATATGGTATTATATATTGAAGTATGGAAAATCCTTTTGGCCATAGAAAAGCCAGTATAGCTGGGAAAATCACTGAACTATAGGGCTGCTGGATTTTCCATGGCAATCCCCATGTTTTCTTTTTCCCCCAGGAGTTGCCTGGCAAGAGCCAGTGCCTCAGAGAGAGCGGAATCGCCTTGGAATCGGCCCGGAAGAGCCCCAGTGAATGGCATGTCTATAGGCAAAAACGTGTGATCTAGATGGTCCAACCCACGTGAAAACATATGTTTTCCGGGAACAAGTGCTGAGGTGAGCCATTCTTCCGCATCCTTTCCTTGATGGACGTGTTGGTAGAGGCCACCAACAGCGCCTAGATACCACTGAAACCAGCTGGAAACGGATCCCAAAGCGCGTGTAAGATCTTTAGAGGGCGAAAATTCTGCAGAAATACCATTCGGCCATTTTCTATCCCCATTTTATAACCCCCTTGAATATCATTAAATGGGTCAAACTTGTCATAGTCACCAACCAGCCATCATTTGCGGTGCAAAATTCCACCAGTTGGCAGGGTGTGCGCTTGGTTGTGGAGCTGGATTTGAAGGAGGTGCATTGATGATGTTGCTGAGATCTGATGATTGAAGCAACAGGAAATAGGGGGCAACCGGTAAACCAACTATGCTATAGCTGATATGATTTATATAATATGTAATGTATTTATGTGCAATGAGGATAGTGGGATAGATTAGCTCCAAAAAGCTGCAGTGACGTGCGGGTTGACTCGCATTTTCTTCGTCTCAAAAGCGCGACCTGAGACGTGTCATCACAGTGTGATGGCTTTGGGGTTTGTTTGAACAGTTGGTATTCAATGTGTTCATTACATCGATTTTAGGGCAATTTCAACGGCAAAAATTACGTTCTCAAACATACAGTAAGATTTGAGAACGCCCTTCTGTTAGACATGCCCAAATGCATAAAGCCCGGTCAGAACTTGGACAAAAATTCTCGGGAACTGCGGACCAGGACCAGGTCACACTCTCCAATCTGGAGCCGGGGCAGCAAACCCGATCTGGTGAGGCGCGGCGTTTGGGGATTTAGGCAGGATCCAATAGAGGGACACAAGGGTTGGGTATATGTTGGGTAATGTTGGGTATATATCACCCATGAAAGCTGGGGATAAGGGATGGATGCATTACACAGACGCACACACACACACACGCATATATATATATATGTATATACATAACTTAACTACACTCAACTACAAATCGCCTACACTATTGTCCGCATGCACCAGCACATGCACAGCAACAAGTGCTGATGATGCTTCAGCCATCATTTGGGTGCTGATCCTCACCTATGTCCATTGAATTTATCGGGACCCCTGGCTGATGGGAGCTCCATTTCCAAAATCTTCCCATACGGAATAGGGAGTTCTTATGGAAGTAGTATGAGAATGGAGGTCCCGTCAGCCAGGGGTTCCCCATACCATTAGATTATTTGTTCCAACTATTCCCAAAACTATTATCCCAAACATATTCCCAAACATATTCCCAAACTATTCCCATTATTTCCACACCCTCTGGTTATTTGACATATTGTAGCTATGCAAAATGGACCAGATGATAAAAAATGATGATGCACCCGTCAAAAACGTAATTTTCAGTGGCTACTATTGTCCAAATTGTATGCCAAACTATTATCTCAGACCATTATCTCAAAGTATTCCCATCATTTCCCTAGAAATTCCATATGGATCCTATATGGCATTCCTCGCTCGATCTCGCTCGCCATACGTTCGTTGCGCCCTGCTTGTAGGCCATCTCCATCGCTCCCTGGTTGGCGGCCTCGCGGCAGCATGAAGGGGATGTGGGTTGCCACGGTCTCGGGTACGTTGATGCTGAACAACTCCCACCACGGGCATCTATAAATGGCAGAGGGGAGCATAGAAATAGATGATTAGCATTTAATTGTATTTAATCGGTATATGCCATTATATGATGAAATGATGATCTATATGATAATTCATTGTAAATACAAATATGGGTCAATACAGTTGATCATATGACAATCTAACATATTCCCTTTGAGGCCAGGTCCCAGGCGGAACCGTGTCAGGAACGGAACCGAGCCCAAGTCATGTCAGTCTGTGGCCAAGAATGTCCCGGGCGGACATGGGAGAGGTGATTGATGGTGATTGCCTAGAAAATTCCATTCCAAGAGTGATCTGGACATCTGGGGATGAGTCGCTATTGACCGAGACCAAAGATTCCGGTAACGCCTGATTTGTTGTGATTCTTGCAATTTCTTGGTTGAACGATCCGAACAACTCCTCAATTGACCTCCATAAGATTCGGGTAGTAAAGTAAACCAATGGGGCACCAATTCTTGACCAAAGTGGATTCGTGGACCTGCTTGGCTCAGCGGGTGCCATGGCACCAGGTTGAAGCCCTGGTTCATCGATGTTACTCATCCCCCATTGACAAATCTCTCAAACCCATCGATTGCTTACTTTCAGACCCTAAGCATATTATGTTTGGCATATGATTTGCATCTGAGTTGCTTTTCAGATGATTTTGCCCACCACCTGAGCAGAATTCAGACAAAGAAACTAGGCGCTGCTCGCTCTGATTGAGCGAACACTTGCCACTCCTGAGAAGTCTATTGGGCTGTTGTTGTGCGAGTTGTGACATTCGGCAGAAACAGCAGGACCATGAACAATACCATCAAAATCGCTAAACCAAACTCAAACAGCAACCACAGTGATGCAGTGATTCAACGACAGTAAGCATTGAAATCTAAAAAAAAATCAGCGCTACACCCTTCCACTTGCGATCCGCGCTACACCGTGTCATAGCCATGACATGGCTCGCGCTCCGGCGGCGAAGCAGGCCCGGCCGAAGCACTGGAGAGAAGCTCTGCCCCTCGCAGCAGGTTGTGGAGAGACGCCTTTTGGAAAGTGCAAGACATGCTTCTGGGAGATTATCGGTCAATGATTCCATCATATTCTATGGATATTATGGATATTATGGGTTAGTTATGGACTGGCTACTGCAATGCCCAATGTAAATGGGATCATTAACTGCTCACAAGATGTTCTCAAAATGTGTACCTTTAAGGGTCTGACATTTTCCTCACGGCGGCATGAGTTGTGAGTTTGTCCCCGTTATCTTCGCTCGGCTGGTTGAAATTGCATGAACCGCTGCACGGAACTGGGCTGGTATGTCAGCAACAATCTCACCAGTTCGCACATGTTCTGTCCGACGACTTTGTGAATCCCCCCACAAAAATGATCAAACATGTGTTTTGCTTGAACCGCAGTTGGCGTGATTCTGTCAAAGGAAACAAGTTTGGTGAACCATCCATGTTTGTTGCGGTTGTTACAAAATCTTTCACAATACCCTCTGGTAAACTAACATAGCTATGGAAAATCACCATTTTTAATAGGAAGATCCACTATAAATCACCATTTTCAAAGGCTATGTTAGTTTACCAGAGGGCATGCCCCAAACTCAAAGATGTCATCCCAATTCCACCGGAACCCCAATGGTCCACGAGGCAACTGCTGGCTGCCCAGTATGGCTCCTCCAGTCTTCCAGATCTGCGAGCCCGCTGCGGGGCCATCCGCACATGTGGGGGCCGATGGCCGCAGGTACCACCCGGGGGATGGAGTTGGGCGATTAATTCCTGGGGTCCAGCAGTCACCAATTCGAATTGAAACTATATAACTTTGTCTACTGTAAGTGCCATGCGTTGTACATATAAATTCTTGATTGAGAGCAGAACCTGGTGAAGCTCAAAGCCAGAACCCCAGAAATTTTGTATGTCCTTTGCTTGGGCAGATGGTCAGTTATTATCAGCCGGCCAGTTCTTATTGGGGACCCCTTCAATCAAGCGTCACATAATCATTCCATGTGTGCTTGGCAATGGTTTTTCACATCATCAATCCATATATGAACAGTGCATAGATACATAAGCCATGTCTTCGCGCACACACACACACACTCACACGCAAACGGTGCAGGTGTGTTGGTGCAGTTGCACATTCCTACAATAATCAATCACAGCCACAGATACACCGTCATGCAATCACATGCACACACATATTAGCTAGGTCCAAGATAGGTGCTAGAGATGTCTAGAGGCAAATTCAGGCAAGATTCTCAGTTTCAAACATCATCAACATCTCTGGTGCTTTTCATGGTTGGTCCATGTTGGTTCATTCCAAGCCCCAGGCCTTGCAACTCTTGGCGGACTGCGCCCGGGACTCCTTGGAGGCGAATCTCATCATCTTCAGCGCTGCGATCAGCGCCTGTGAAAAAGGTGCCGGTCGTGTGCCTGGCGTTGGGTACGAGGTAGCGAAGATGCCCTCTACGTGGCCATATGGGGTTACAAGCAGATATCAATATCAACCATCGTTCATCTCTGGCGGCTGGTCTGACGCGTTCGTTATTTGCAAGCATACAAATAAGAAGATGATCCTCAATGACCAGTCTATTTTTTCAGGGAAACCACCAACCAGGTTGTTGCTGATGTCTGATTTATCCATAATTATACCATAATTGTATGATTATGAGATATTATGAATAAGCTTTTAGCTGTAATGTTCTTCCAAACGCATCCAAACCATCGATCCTCCGGTAATCAAACATGGCTAGCCGGGAAATAGCTGAACCAAATGGCCGTGTTCGCTGCATCAGGGAATACCTGGCAACATGCCATCCACTTACTTTCGCACGTGGTCCTGGCGATGCAAGCGGAAGCTGGGGCTGGATCTGCAGGGGGCGTGGAAAAGGCGAGTGGTTACGAAGTTATTAGTGAAACTATAAGTTATTAGTGAAGCTATAGGGTTAGTACGGTTAGGATCTAGTAGTAGGGGGAATAGATAATTCGACTTTATTGATTGGGATAAAGAAATGAAATCACCTCAGGCTGTTTTGTCGGGCAATGTTGGTCAGTGCGAGAAAGGTATGTGCAACTCTTTGCCTAGGATTGTTGATGTCAAATCGTGACTCTTGGTTCTCTCACAGCCTGCCCTGTGTTTCTACATTGACATGTTTCCACAATGCTCCGTTGTTTGCAATCACTTTTGGTGGTGTTTTTAGTACGCCCTTCAAAACAAACATGGCAACCCAGAAGCGGCAAAACAGTACATATCCAGGCGCCGTATTTTCCTTGTATTCTCCCTTTATACATGTTTAAATGTAAATGTTCAGGATAATGTGGAGTCCCGATTTGCAAGGTCCCAGTTTGTTAAACATTTGGGAGTCAGCAAAAGAGGCAACAGGTGGTTGTTCATCCTGGGTTGAGATCAAGCAGAGCAGCCATCCCCGTGGTGCTCTCAGTTGTACAGACATTGTCTTCATAATATTCATATGTTATCATTCATTTCGATGGGAATGTTTGCTGTGTGCCCCCCAGTTATAAGTTGGTTCATACTACAACCCCGTTTAATTATTGCTTGATATATGATGTATCTATATAGGTACCTTTTGATAATGACATGGAAAATTCCTCCATTTATTTATAGATGACTTTCCCAGCTATAAACCTCCATTCATAGGGGAATGTTCATATTACCCTATGTTACCAAAGGGTATATCTGCCACAAACCCTAGAGTTATATAACCTACTTGTTCAACTTGGCTAACAAACTGTGCCACCACAATCCTGAGGACGAAATCATCTTCAACGCCGGCATCAGTGCCTGCGCGAAGGGCTCACAGTGGATGCAGGAAGGGCAGGGCTTGGTGGAAGAGCCTGAAGTCCTCATGATGATGGTGAGCAGATAGAAAGATAGATTAAACTAGCGGATAGATGTTTATAGAAAAGATAGAGTGGAAAAAATAAACACACACAAAATATAGATATGTAAATAGATTAGATAGATAGATTGATAGACATTGACACATTGCACGCTATCATATATCAGGTACATGTATATCGTATATCATTTATACATGTACATATATAGACACATCTAAGTGATGAATTTGATCCATGCTTGTAAGCATTTTAAACCGTTGAACAATACCTCAGAAGCAGAGAGAGAGAGAGAGAGAGAGAGAGATATATACATAGATAGATATATAGGACTAAATCCTTGGTTTGGGGGAAGAAACTGCTCAGTATCATCAAGTGTTCAATGTGAACTTTGCCAACTTCAATTCAGGCTGACGCAGGCTGAAACAAATTTAAAGGAGATATGAAATGTATAGCCAGCAATGGATGGGATATGCCATTGGTATTGCTGGCCCCAAAGATTTGGACGGAGACAGAATTATATAGACATGTGTCAACGATTTGATTTTTTGTGTCATCCATTTTTGAATTACATACACAGTCGTCATATACAATCTATAGAAATGTGGATGTTGGTGTGGCAGGCGCTGCAACTTTTCATTAGCATGGAAGACTTCCGCGTCGTCCCCGACGCCTCTTGGTTGCAGAGTTGTGGTGTCCAACCTTTGGTAGTGGTTTTATGCTCCCTTTGAACAGTCTGTCCTTCTTATTGCACACACGCACACACATACACATTTACGCACATTCAGATATGCTGCTTAAATTATCATTATTATATAGGCAATCATAGGCATTTGTCACCGGGCCAAAGATTCTTTGACAAGTTTCTTGAGAGCAAACCGAAGCAGGATTCATAGTGCTCAAATTCCAACTTGACTCCCACTAAGTCACTGCACCCTTCACTGATATCAAGCTATGGATGAGGTCATCTCCTGCAATTCGGTGGCCAGTGCGTGCGAGAGAAGCCAGCAGTGGCAGATGGCTCTGTGTCCCTGGGACGGGATGATGATACCAAGGTTGGGGATGGCTGGGAAATCCCCGCACTAAACGGAGGTTTATAGCTTGGACAATCATCTATAAATGAAGGGGATGTTCCATTGCCATGTTGGATTACCGGAGGGTATAGAAAGAAACCCGAGAATTCAAACTTTGATTGATTTTGCCCACAGAGAACAAGTTAAGGTTTGCTGCTCCCATTGGTCATTTTTTTGACAGGTACCACTGCTTCATGCGTTACAACAAGGACTTGACACATTTCACAAACACGCACACACACACACACAACAGGACTTTGTGAGGATCATCGGCCCCTAGTTTCCACACTTTACCCACTGAGTTACCAAATTCCGGCGATTTCAGGATGGGCCTTGTGTTGGCCCTTTGTTGGTGATCCGTCCAGTTTCCAACAAAACAAGAGGTGCCTTAAAAGTGCATAAAAGTGCCATCATCCGAGGTTTGTTGTTTGACATTGGCCGAAGAGAGCTTGACGCCACCTGGTCCTGCGTTGATTTGCGTTGGATTGTGTTAACCAGGGCTAGGCAGAAGGGGTGTAGTGAAGGTCTGTAGTTGAACCAAAACTTGGGGTCGGTTCGGAAGATTCTGCTGGTCCAGTAGGTGCTGTCATTTGGATAGTTAAGTTATGGCTTAAAGAAATGGGTGCCCCAGGCATTGGGAGATGGGGAATAGCAACACTCCAAAATGATACACGCTTGCTAGTTGGATCACAACATCCAGAGGGATGTTGTACAGGAAATCCCTATATTTGGAAGACAGCGTCAGGACTTCTATGAATTTCCCTTTCGCGCTCGCTGCCGAC
This sequence comes from Symbiodinium sp. clade C Y103, assembly GCA_003297045.1. NCBI lineage: Eukaryota > Dinophyceae > Suessiales > Symbiodiniaceae > Cladocopium > Cladocopium sp. clade C. The sequence goes on along the minus strand of BGPT01000951.1, from coordinate 248,853 downwards.
ACATCATGAGTGCTTATTGTGGATATGCAGCTCAGGCAACAATTATCAGCTACAACACCGCCATCAGCTCCTTGGCCGTTGATAGCCATGCTGCACTAATTTTAGGGTGAAATATAGCTAAACCGGCTACAACCCAACAAAATTCGCCAATTGCCTATAGGCTCTGTAGGCAACTATACCATACACGTAGCTGACATGGATGCCATGTTTTGGGGAAAATCCATCTCCCCCTCAGTCAGATAGCCAGGTGCTTGTGGCCAAAGTGCGCAGTGGTTGGTGGCCCTTGAGCTATTCCAAGTTGCACAGGTGGCCCTCGGCTTGCGGCTGAAGCAGTGGAAATCTTGGAGATACGCCAGTTGGAACGTTTTGACACATGTCACTGATGGATTCCTGCAGTGAATCCGGCAGACTTTTCGGGTTCATCTAGTGGTACTACTTTTCCCCTCTGGGTTTTATCACATGGTTGGATCTTCGAAACTGTCCCATGAGGCTGGTTCTATGAGGCTGGCAGGAAAATCGAGGTAGCCTGTACTAGCCAGTGCTAGCCAACTACCAACAATGTCAGCCCAGTGATCAATTTGGCCAAGAATCTAATCATTACCCCACTTCCGAGTGACTAGCTTGGCCATATCGCTGGAGCTTGCCAGGAGCGGCGGCTGGAGAGCACAGCGGCATCTTTCACGGCAGCCATTTCAGCCTGTGATGCAGGCACCGACCCAATCCATGTCTTGCGTGCAGAGGACCGGGCTGGGCTTCACATGTTGCAGGATAGTCATACGATGTCATGTGTTGTTTGTGATGCCAGACTCTTCTACATATTTTCGGTTACTAAACAGAAGGGCCGAGTCATTTTTGGTGCCAACCCTTGCTGATCCAATCCCCCTGTCAAAAACTCCCTCAATGAATGTTTCCGCTAGATCGATAGCCTCAATGCAAAGTTACTAAGATATAAACCATGATACCTATAATTATGAAGCTGAAACGAACAGCCACATCCAGCCACATGCCGTCAGCAACTTAACGTAGCTATCAGTATCAAATGGTTTACCTACTAGAAATAGTGATTTACCATGATGTACCTATATGCAAAAAAAGGGGGATTCTCGACATCTATGTTAGTCTACTGAAGGGTAAGCGTCATGCAGGGGGCTCCTGGGAAGCTGCGCTGCTGCTGCTCTCCCAAGCTTCGGAAACGAAGCCGCGCCTGGCCGTGTGCAACGCTGCCATCAGTGCGTGTGGCAACAGCGGGCACTGGCAGACGCTGGGCGTTGAAGGATTCAACAAGGGCTGCATCATGGGGCTCCTGACGTTCCTTTTGTAATCCATCTTTTGGTGGCTTATTCTGAATTATAACGATAGGACAACAATAATTCTCTTAAACATTCTTAAACTATGTTTGCAAATACCATGTTTGTTCCATTTGTTGGCATCCCTTGTTGGCTGATTTCTGTTTTTGTGCTTCCATTGCGAAGTGACGGAGTGGTCGGGTCGGATGTCCATCCACTCAGGCGATCCTTTGAAATCTTCTCGGAGATGCCATCGCAAGAGCTCCTCGGTTTCGGACGCCTTCCAGGATACCCGGCGGCTGGAAGTGCAATAATGTGGGTCAAACAATGCCATAAACCACCCATTTGGGAATGGTTTATACAAGTATGTACCATCCATTTATGATGACTTGGGGGATGGTTTATTGATATTGTCTTACCCGTCTTAGTCACATTACACAAAGGAAACATATTCAATGTTGGTATGCGGGCGACAGGGGGTGTCTTTGCTGGTCTTTCGATGCACAGCCCACTGTTGATGATTTGAGAGCTCCATGGCACCCATAGCTTGAAGTGCTGGTTGGAACATGCTTGGATTGATTAAGTCGCCGGCCGCATAGGTTGTTCGGTCATGAGTTTTTCTTCAGATCTGGGAGAGATGACTCTGAGATAACTGAGAGCTTCTTGAGGCTCTGGGTCTAGTTCCTTGAGCACCAAAGGATCTAGTTCCTGATTTTGAGATCATTGCTCGATGCTTTTCCCGTTTCAGGCTATCTCCGGGCATCATCAGCTACGGTGCGATGATGAGTGCTTGTGAGAGAGCGGCTCAGTATCTTGACCGAGTCATAAGTGTCACCAGTTTTCTTTTGACATGTGGCTTCGCATCAAAATGTAAGGCCTTAGGGGATCACAGATGTTGGTGAGTACATGTAACATAGTAAAACAAGATAGGTACAGTAACACATCCAATCCTGGAGAACCCAAGTTTGAACCATACCCGCACCCATGCTTTGCCGGACTACATTTTTATTTTACAGTTGGTTCCCAGATCTTCACTGCACCACTTCTGCTGCTGGCCAGTAACTTCTGTGGAGATCAATTTCAGGGGCTCGCTGGTTTTTTGAATTCAAAAACAAGTTCCGAGAGTAAGGTAACATCCATCGATCAACCTGTTGTTTAGCTGAAAACGTGGTTTCATGATGCATGTACTTGGGTTGTCCCTGACACCTCAACCAAAAATCCATGGCGTCCATGGCCAAGTGATGAAAATCAGTGCCCAAACGCCGAAGGTGGGAACTTGCCCTTGCCTTCTTCGATCTTGGGACATCGCTGCGCAACATCATCACCTTTGGTGCGGCCATCAGCGCCTGCGCGAAAGGCCGTTTTTTTTTGGACCACCGTGGGTCCAAGGGGATCAAGCCTATGGCACTTTCAAAGGTGAAAGGGATGGCAACACTTTGGAATTGGAGTTATATATATGTTCCAGTGAGAAAAAGGTCAGCCATCATTGTACAAACAAAGCAAGAGAAGAGACGGTTCCACGCTATGTATTCAAGAGACATATCATTGAAATGTCCCTTAGGCCCTTTCCATCCTTTCCCATGTGTGCTGTTGCGGTTCATGCTTGGTTGATGGTTTGAAACGCATGTCGTTTTCCACTATCTATCCTGGAGTAGATGAATTCAAAAGCCTTACTTATTTAGTGTGAACATGTTTGAAAATCCCATATTCTATCTACTTCAGGATGATTCTAATCATTCTCATTTGGGATGATGATTCGATGATGATCCCCATTGAACCATTGACAAACAGTTGGCCACTGGAGGCGGTGAATGGCAACGGGCGCTGTTGCTGTTGTCTGGCCTGGCGAGAGCCAAGTTGAAAGCGAACCATGTCGTTTACAATGCCGCTATCAGCGCCTGTTGCTTGGCAGGAAAGGTAATCTAGGTAGTGGCTGGAAATGGGAAGGTGGGAGATGTAGAAACTAAAACTATGCCATCATACTCACAATGTCTAACAGTATGTGGCATTCATGAGTATATTTTTTCTTTAAAAAATGTGTATATATATATATTTATACATATATATATATGTATATATTTGTGTATATATATATGTGTGTATATATATGTGTATATATATATATATGTGTGTGTGAAACATTATGAATACAAGTTGCTCTGAGATGCTGGAACTGATGTCAAGGAAAGATTGGGACGACAACCACCTCTCAATTTGGGCACTTACAGGCTGTAGTGTTGCAACAGTCAGAAAAATACAAGTAAGTAGACGTGCTCCAGGGCTAAGGCTGTGAAAGGTACCCCAGGACTACCCATCCCACCTTGAATGATCGGGCGGGTCGTTTGTCGTTGCGTTTGGCAATGGCTGAGGTGAAAAGCGCGGTCAATGGCAAGCGGCTTTGGTGCTGTCCTTTGGCGTTGGCAGGCTAGATTTTCTTATGACTTATGCGTAGTGAGGACATTAAGATCCCCCAAGACGTAGAAAAGTAAATCGCCATAAACTTGTAGGTATGTTTTGAAATCTTGTTGGGCATCCATTTGTATTCCTTTACATTCAATTACATTCATATGCGCAATTTCAGCGTTTGTTGCGTAGGCGGAGAACTGATAGCTTATCCCCACTGCTGTAGTGATGGATCAGACTTTGCCCCTGCTTGAAGTAGCCCATGAACCAAGTGTTGCAGGCTTGATCCTGAATTTAAATCATATTGAATCCCAACGTTTGCTGGATTTTCATTCACATGTCATATTCCATCACCCAACAGCACACTGCTACGAGCCAGGGAGGTTCTTTTTCCCAGCCTTTGGTTATATAGTTGATTAGTAGTGTCACCATGCAGAAGTGGATGTGTATTTAGCTGCATTTATGACTGTGTGTAGATACATGCATGCATATATACATATACATTAATATGTATATATATATATATATGTATGTATGATGTATCTATGCAGCACATTGGTATGAAACTCAACTCCGCAATAGGATTCCCAAGGAAATATCACCTGGCAACTGTGTGTGCGCAATACGTTTCACCTTTCTGGAATCACATTTCTTGGGGCTCAGGAGCCTCAAACACAAAACATTGGATCACTGTAAAGCCTGGCAAACTCTGTTTCCCAGACTTGGATGAACGGAACCTAAATATGGCAAAACTACATGGCATCGTCCAAATCTTGGCAAAATCAATCTATTGATTATTGATTGAAAGATTTGTTGATTTGATTTGATTGCAAGATTTGTTGATTTGAACTCTCTAGTCACTTCTTAAAATTCGAAGCACCCTGGAAATTCCATTCCCAACATGTCTGGGACGTCTCCCGGATGGCGGAGCCCCCAGATCCCCAGGTTGGATCAGCTGCAAACAGAGGAGGATTTTTCTGCTGACGTGATCACCTACAGTGCTTGCATCAGCGCCTGCCAGGACGGGTGGGGATTGCGATGCTAGGATCCAAGGGGGTACAATTCCAAAGGTGGCATTTTTTTGGGGAAAATGACTGAAGATGATCATTATATAATTCACTTAGTGGTTTACACCATTTTCAGACAAATCCGTTTTCTTGGGGTCGCCACGCTGTGATTCGAGGCGGTGTATAGATAGACTGTCAACTGGCAGTTGCAAGGTCAAACAAACACGTCAAGAAAAGATTTTAACTTGGGAAATGCTGGCACAAAGTCACAATTGTAATGTGAAGAATGACAGGAGGAGATATTGAAGGACCAAAATCTGAGATCTGGGTCCTGTTGCCTGACTTTGCATGGTGACCGCAGGAGGAAGCAGAGTGGCAGCATGCGCTGCAACTACTTCAGGAGCATGCCTCAGTTATCATCCATTTTACCCTCTGGTAATCAAAGGTGGCAATGGAAAATCACCGATCAATGATTCAATTGATTAAATATTAAATGGGAAAATCAACGATACATGGGGGATGTTCAATTGATTTGTTTGATCACCGGTATAGGATGAGCCACGAAACGGGGACTTTACAAGCAGGGTCATATCACCAGCTCCTCAGAGGCGCTCCAAGGCGCTTTCCGCTGCGCCTAGGCCATGAGGTCGCGAGATTCGGGGCTATCGCTGGTGGCATACTCTGCAGCATGCAGTGCTTGTGCCAAAGCTTTCCAGTGGCAAAGTGCTTTGTTCCTGCACCTTGGAACAATTGGTCTGGGCGTTCATCCAGCTGGTTGCTGGATTCCGGTTGGCTATGATTGCACCGGAAAACGCTAATTTACTAGCGAAGCGAATCTATATATATATATGCATGTGTGTGTGTGATGCTTTCATGTTGTACACTTGTGTGCTACTGCGACGTTGCCGAATTTAGTGAGATGTCAGAGTTTTTATCGGGTTTTGATTCTCCGGCCAGTCGGAGATCAGATCGGTGATCGACCCTTGTTGCACACCATTTGGGGTCTCAGTATCGCAACCTTTGTCCACCAATGCCACGGCAGCCATGTTCCTTGCAGCCCCATGATTTCAATAAACACAGGTGCTAGATTATTGAATGCACCGACACCAATTTCTAGTTATATATCAGTTGGTTGATAAGTCATTTGCGACTACAAGGGGTTACAAGGTGGTGCCTCCATTATAAAGTTAACGTTTATACCCCCAATTCACGATAATTATTAAATTATGTGGAAAATTATATTTCACATAGACTCTTAAATGATTCTTGGAGTTATACACCCACTCAGCATCAAGGTACACCACCTTGTACTACCCCCCCTTAACGCCATGGCCCCAAGGCCCTCGCCCCGAGGTTCTCCGCGCTGCGCGGAGGTCCCCAGCCCTTGAGCCTCGCCAGCTACGACGCGGCGCTGGAGGCCGCGGTCCGCGGAGGACGGCTGCAGAGTGCCGTGGAGATCTTCGGGCAACTGCAACGGGACGCCCTGGAGCGGGGCACCATGGAGTGGGCCATGGGGCCACAGGGAGACAGTGAACTGCGTAGTTTTCCATATGGGTTCATATCTATATGGTTCCTTAGAGCTGAGTATATAATATGGATCTTGACTAACTGACTTTCCAACTCTTCAGAATTTTTTAATGGCCTGTCCCGTAGTAGGCCGAGCTGGATGGGCGAAGATTGAAGAATCGAGAGAGTTGGGGATAGATGGTGATGACGTGTGGATAAGCCTGGCAATGGACAGACTTTCTTCCCATGGGTCGTTCAGCCTGAAATGCTTTTAGAGGATTTTCAAGGGCCAGATCAGCTCACCTCATGGTAGCGCGCTACAAAGATGTTATTTTCAAGAAAAGTGGCGACCCAATGATTTTAGCCAACATGCCAACATGGATAGGCAAACAGAAATTGACACGTTGACCAGCAAACACAGAATCACAGTTGGATATTGGGTTGGAAGAAGATGTCAGACCCTGGGGTCGGTAAGACGGGATGCGTTCCCACAGGAGCCGGACTCCTTTCTGTACGAATGCATGGTGGGGGTTTGCGAGAAGAGCTTCCAAGGTGCTTCATGTAGGGGTGGTGGCGTTTATTGCTGGCTAAGTCCCCGCATAGTTGGGAATCGTGTCCACAGTTGGAAGTGCACTTCGCACTCATCCAGTCGTTTGTGGAGCCATGTTAGCAGTTTCTTGCTGCTTACTGTATATCCCGTGGTGTTCATCCGTTTGTTGGTTGTACTCTCTGTCTAGAACTGTCACCAGATATACAGATGGAAACAGCAATGTTGCGAAACTCAGACATCTAGGGACCCCTATTTCTAGATAACAGTACCTCAACAATCATTGGAAGTTTAGCGCACCTTTTTTAACCTCAATCTTGTATCCATGGCCATCGCAACTATGACAACTTGGCACATGTGTATGCATGTGTCTTGAACAGACAATTCAATTCAGCAGCAAAGTACCCTTCAGTATCGGAACAGCAACCGCTGCCGTCGTGATGACCGCAGGCGAGCACGCACGCACACTACTGATGGATTTGGAGAGCATTGCCATGTCTGGAACACGACTTGAGCAAAAAGAGTAGGACATTTTTTTCCGCTGGGAGGTATCAAGCTTGAAATCCAGCGATGGCCTTGGGCTCCAGAAAGAACACGCATCAGAAAATTGTTCCAGGATGTTTTTGTTTGATGTTGCAGGATTTCCAGGTTCCCAACTCTTCTATCCACCTTGCGGTTGCTATCACAGCTTTACTGTACATGACCCAACTTCTGCAGCCTTGGTGGCTCAGATCCTGGGGACCTTTTTTTCAGAGACCAATGCCGAGCGCTGTGAACCAAAGCTTGTCCTTGCATAATGACCTGGGAGATCTCACGCGAGCCGAAGCCAATGCCATCATTGACCGAAGCTCTGAAACAAGTTCTGCTGTTGAGGGCTTTGGATTTTGTAGACTAACAACATGACATCTTCTGGCTGGTGGTTCAACTATTTTTTTCCTTACAATATGATTCCCTTATTTGGTAGATTTTAGCAGGACGATGATCAAAAAATACAATTTTGGATGAGTTTTGGGGTAACCCTAGATATGCCATGGATATTCTGGGTACTGATAGTGTTATGAGAGAGTGGGGCATGGGAATCTACTGTAGATGTTGGCCTATGGTTTGGTTCCAAAAGGGTCTAGCATGGCGCGCACACAACACATCCCAACAGTTGGCAAGGTTTACTACAGAAAATAACCAAATCTGGTGTTTCCGGAAGTGAGAATAGAATCTTGACCCATGGCCCATGGCTCAAAACAATGCATTGATTTGAAATCTGCTGGCTGCCACTACACAGTGCCATCCTCCGGGCCCAGGAAATGGCATGTTTCTGGGAGCCTCCCGTGACTTCTGGATCCTACTTGTCACATGTGCCGCCAGGCTGCAGAACGTTTCGCCCCCAAATAGGTACAGCGTATATTCATGTACGTTCCCAAGGTGGGAATACTTGCTTTGAACGTCTTTGAACATTCCCATTTGGCCAGTTTTCCATGAAAGAACATCTGAAAATCTTCACGGGATGTTTTTCTCGAAGAGTTTGCCAGCAGGTACCAGGTATCCAAAACAACCAGGGATTGGAGGAAATCACAACTTTCCACAGGAAAACCATTTGTGCCCAATCCAGGAAACAGCGCTGGTAGCTCCCTTGCACAGAACTTGACACTAGTATACACTAGTTGATTTTGGTTCAAAATGATGAGCCATCATATCCCAGTGAATACATGTGAATACTTTAGTAATGATAGTACTATAAATAATATAGTTAGATAATGAACATAGTAGAGAGAGATAGGGAGTAATAATGCAAATGATATTTATTTATCATTTCTCTATGGCCATCTATGGCCTCATGATGGCCTATATGGATTAATTACATGTGATTTTTGTATATATATATATAATCAATATGTAGACATTATATGTACTACACATCATATGGTGGTTCATGTAGTGATGGGGAACTCTTGATGGCAAACAGTGGGTATGCTCTCATTCCTGTCATCATTCTACATTATGTCCTAAAAGTCAATTAACCCTTATGTATTCACCATCCCCAGCACTAACGTAGACCCTATCAAACAGAGGGTTGGAACAACGACAATTCTTTCCAACCTAAACATGTGCTATCCTCAGGATCAAGGTGTTAGTTCGGGGATGGAAGATCTATTCTATTTCCATCCCGCGAGAATATTAAATACCCTCTCTAATTATGAGCCCCCAATTCATTATCCAATATATTTAGCCAGGGTTTAGTTTGGGGAACATTTGATTTTCCACAAGTATAACCCCAATTGTGTAGATTCCTGTTCTACTAGGGTGTTTGTACTTATAGTATAAAAGTCCCAACTATTTCAGTCCCTTCAATAGGATGAATAATGGTTATGGTAGGCCTATATTCATAGTCCCAACAACATGAACACCCCAATTTATCCTTGGCCAAACTGCCCCGAGATTGCCAGGTTTCAGCCCTGGCGGTGTGTTTTCTGATGACTTTCGGCACGGTGGAACTCAACACGCGCCGCCGGCGCAAAGCAGATCCGGAGAGCGACGAGGCGTGTCGGCAGCCGTGGGGCGAAGTCGAGGTTGATAGGAACAAAAATGGGTATGTGCAGAGGTGTTCACAACATGGTCATCAACAGCCTTCATTCAAAAAAACACAATACGTATAGTTTATTGTATGGCATATTGATGCATATTATATATGATTGTATGTATGTAGCGTCAATGATTTGTTTCAGCAGTCTATCATAGTCTATCCATTTCAGTTCCTGCTCCTCTTCATCCTCGTATCAATGGAGATGATACTTAAGTAGTATATGAAATAAGCCCCCAGAATGACCATCCTTTGAGGCAATGAAATTGGGTGTGTCCCCTACCGCTGGGATGATGGCGCCTTGGTACCAAGGAGATGGTGGAACCTTTGACGAAGCCCTCGCCAGATGTGGGTTTCGCGCAGAAGACGCTCTTCAAGGCGCCAGGGCAAAAAAGCGGAACCGTTGGAGAAGAACCTGCTATAAAGTGCTTAAGTGCTAAAAGCAGTTTGGTTCTCAAAGAGTGGCATTACATGGTATAGATGCAGCAAAGTTTGCCAGAAAAAAATCGGAACTTGACCCAATTCAAGATGCAACTGGACCCGATTCAACCGGCAACAGTGGGCATTTAGTCCACCACAAAAAAAGCAAACATGTCGGTTTAAGTGGCAAGAAAGGGATGCAACCAGGGGAAATTGGTATTGAACAGAACGCACACACACACATGATGGAAGATGGGATTCAAGATCCTAAAAGAGTAGCAAGTTGTAATCCTAATGTGGTAAACCCAGCAATAGTCCTCCAATTGCTGATGGCCTATAAATGTCTATAACACCCAGTTCTGGCATAAATTGGGGTGGTTTATTCTTGGGTTTACCACATTACATGGGTTTTGAAGCCTCAGTCATTGCTGTTGCCAGGGATCACGCTATGGTACCAGCTTCGCGTTTCACGCTGACTTGGCGTTGAGAGGAGCCTTAGTTGCTTAGCTGCATTGAGAGGAGTGGCAGGACTGGCTGGTGGTTGCAGATATGGTCCAGCAGGAATGGATATAGATAAATTAGACCAAATGATTTGACTAATGTTGGTAAAACAATAATAAACCACCCATTTGGGAATGGTATATACCAGCTATTTATGGTGATTTAGGGGATGGTTTATCATTGTTTTACCAACATTAATTTACATTCATTAGATCAGACAGGATGTAGATAGAAATGGAGATATCACCAACAACCATGAGGCAATCCTCAGTCTGACTGTTGGTCAATTCTTTGCACCCGTACCTGGGATGACACTCTCTGACTGGTATACATCCGGGGTTTTGAAGTCTGTTTGAAGTCTGCCAATACTGGAGTGGACTGGGTGGAACAATTGATGCGTCATGCTGACTTTACATTCAGTTGGATACCATACTTTTGTTTTTCACGCACGATTCGTAGGGCAATGCTCAAAGTTGATGCTTTCGTGCTACAAGTGCGGATGGTTACAATTGCTCCTAACCTTTGCATGGCTGGTAGCTGCGCAGAAGACTTGAAAAGTCAGATCAAACATTTCCACACTTTCTGTTGGGTGGTGATACAATGTGATATAATGTGATATAATGTGATATATGGGATGCTAGTCGAGTCAGTTTCTTGAACGGTTTAACGAATGGCAATAGCTTCTGCTCCGCAACAATTTTCTCCATCACGGCGAAGGTAGCACTATTTTGCGCTGCGACGTATTGCTTCGAATTTCTGTCGCTCGGCATTGCTCCCGGGGCTTCGCAAATGGATCGCAGCTGATAGGGATTCTGATGATTTGTGATGTATGGGTCAAAGAAAAATAGCTGACTGTCGGTTGAACATCCCAGCCTATTCTATGTTCATCAACTTGCTGTACGTTATTTTGGGATGTTCCCTTTCGACACATACTCTTCAGCGGTGCCCTGACGGTGTCCAGCCGTGGGGCCTCATGAACCCAACTGACTCCAATCAGCACAACCCCGCTGAACTGGTATCCGTATATGACAGCTTACGAGTATCAGCATAAGTATGGTAGTGGCATGGTAGTGGCCAATAATTGCTATCCCAATGGATTCAAAAATAGCATCCAAAACCTCCATCAAAATGTAATAATGACTAGATTTAATAGATATGCATGATCATGCATTATTATTCATGTCATCCATCGCCATTCCTTGAACCCAAGAAGGAAACAATTGGATGATGGGAGAATTTGCAGGAACTCCCCTATATTCCTATGGATTTCCCCTCAAACCAATCCATTGATCATTTTATGTTTTGGTCAGACAGTATTATACAGTTATACATTTATATACTGTAAACCCATGCAAATCCCATTCTGATGGTTTTGGAGCCGATAACACCCCATTAAACACATCACCATGAAATGAATGCGATCCACTTGCTGCTTTCGTTGGACCTGCCCAGGGATTGGTGGCGCCATCAAGGATGGTCCATGGGCTATGCGACTGGTCGGAAAACTGCTGTTATAGGATGATCATGGATATTATTATATTCGCAGGGATGGATAGATAGCAAGATATAGCAAGGAAGTATGGACATTCCTGTGTTGCAACTTAGTTATCCCAGTTGAAAAACACAGCTCAGCCAGCCGCCCAGGTGGTGGTGATTTTAGCCTTCACTTTGTACCTGGACTTGGGCAGCACTGTAAACTCGGCCTGGACGGGCTTCTATGGCACGCTGCTGCCGGTGCTGAACTGCTGGCTGATGTTTTACCTCTATCCCAATGGCGTTGCTTGACCGCACTTCAACAACAAAAAGGAACTTGAGGTGTGCGAAAAACGTCCATATTTTCGATGGGTGGGCTTGGAACGATCCTTTTCTGGGTAGCCATGGATAAAAGATCCATTTTGTGGATGTTTTCGTTCACTGCCACCTGAAGGCCCTGAGATGCCACTGTACCCGCAGGTGAAGCACGACGACATGTCCAGCAAGGTCTTTGGATGGGTCGATTTCTTCGTCTTTGTCCTGCTGACGTTCGCCTTGGGATTTGCCACCAACGCCAAGATGTATGCCTTGCTCCCTGGCAAAGTTTGGTCAAGTTTAGGAGGCCTTACTGTACCTGCAACCTGGAATCACGACATGCACCAGGTGGCAGTGAGAGTGTAATTTGATGTAATTATTTTGAATTTATATGCTATATCTACCTATGAAATTATATGAAATTCCTGAACTGAAGTCATCACAAAAAGCATGGATGGACATCGCATGTCCAAACAGCTTTGGGACGCTCTCCTACGCCCAAAAGACGGGATAATGAGGCCTCAGCATGACTGACTTGGCCTGGCCTCCCTGGTTCCAAACATTGGAGGACAATTAGAATATCGGTACCCAAGCCAAGGCTGCAAAGTTATACTGGTAAGGTACTGCACCGGGCAACTTTCCTTCGTTCTTAGATGTTCTTAGCCAGAAATTCAGCATAGAAACCCAAGAATACGAGTTTTCCGAGTGATGAAAGATGGAAATTGGATGAACTTGGAATGTTGGGTTTCATGGTTTTTGTCAGTGCTTCTTTTTTTTTGTGGTTAGATTTGAATCATTGTTGCACATAGTTTTCATAATATATAATTACATATAACTACCATGTGTTGCCAGTTGGTTGCAGCGATGGCCGCTGGGATCTTTGAGGTCGTGGCAGGCCTATTTCTCCATGTGCCGCTGAGATCAGAAGTTCAGCCACAGATTGTTTTTCCCCTTCGGTAGTCAAACATGGCTAGTGGCTAGCTGGAAAATCTGCCATGTACAATCATGTATAGTTGATTTTCCCATATGTTGCCCTCGAACCGATACATTTTTGATGGGGATTTTCAAGTGCCATGTTTGATTGATTACTGGAGGTTATAATTCTCGAGAATGCAGAGCATAGATTATACTATATATGCTATATATATATATATATAAGTCATACATATATATATATATATATACATATATATATATATATCAATTTGCAATCATGCAATCTTTGGACTGGATGTTTCATTTTGAATCCCAGGGTATGACAGGGAGGGATGGCCAGACACAGGGTGACCATGATAAGGACTCCCAGTATGGAATGGATGACCATAGCCCATAATGATCTATTGACGATGGCACAACTGTGATGAATGTTGGTTGGTTTTTTTTACGATTCCTCCTTTGACTGTATGTTTGTCACGGCTTCGATGCGGAACATCAAAGAATGCAATCTGTGCCGAGAATTTCGGTGTGTAGCCGGTGTAGGGGTGCATCAATTCATGGTACTGTACTATATCTATTTTGTGGCCAATCCAGCATTTTTATGATTTCTAGAGACAGATTGCAAATATAGTTATAAGCTATATGTCATCAAATTTGTGGCAACCCATGGGTCCCAAGCAAGAATCCTACATCCTGATGAATGCGGACCGTGTTTGTAAACAGATGTACAACAAAGGGGTTCAATCTGGATAACGGACAACAAACCATTGAAACAAACAATCTGCAATTTCATCGATGATACTTGATAGTTTCAATCATTCATGCATAAATATACATACAATTCCAACATACAAAGTCCCGGAAAAACTTGCTGCTTTCCACTGCTCTAAGCCTCACGACCACATCAGCATCCGCATCCCGGATACCGTAACGGCCACAGCCAAGGTTTTCTGAATCCTTTTGATACCACGATCTTCAGCCGCGGCGCCGCCGATGTGCAGCTACAGGCGGCAGAGACGGGTGCGCTGATGGGTACCATCATAGGCGCGGCGAAAGCAGCTTTTGGCAGAAGGGAGTTGAGCACAGCAAAATGGCTATTGCTACTATGTATTATTAATATTATCAATTGTTGATTGTTGGTAACTGTTATCGTACCTATCATTGATCTATATAACATTTAAAGAGGGATCTAGAATTTTTAACGCCAACTATATTGGGAATATGATGGGATTTGCAATCAAAAATGCAATCTCAGGGTGTGTGTGTGTGTGTGTGTGTGTGTTTGTGAAACCCGATACCTGTGATGCTGGAAAGAGTTATTTTTATTTACCCTGCTTCAGCTTTTTGGAACAACAAACAGGGGGGTGCAGAGCACAGTGGGGAGTGGTCCCAACGAAGCTATCCACTTGTGCTGGAAGCAGAGTCTCTTCAACTCTGTGTACCTGCAAGGTTGGCTGTGAACACCAGTTATTAATTTCAGGCTGTTTCAGGACTTTACCAGGTTTGAATTCAAATCTTCGATCGATTCACACTTCGCTGTCAGGACAATTCTCTTAGGCATTGAGACCTCAAGGCGTTGACATTGTCATTATTAAAAAGATCCTATCACAGAGTAACATACTGACTCCGTCATGCAGTGTGTGAGTGTGTGTGCAACAACGCAACAATGAGGTATGCTGAACATACTGTCACAGTTTTTCTGCTTTTCAAAAGGGGAACATGATGAGGAACAAACAACGTCTAGCAAATATCTAGATATGGCAAGTAGATGGTCCAGCCACCGGGGAATTATTTTCATTTATCAACACGTATCAACATGTATCAACATTTATCGCCCAACATGATCCAAATGTATTTTTTGTTCTAGTAGTTGAACATAGCCCTGGAGTGCTATGGAAGATGAACTTGGCCAATTTATAGATATGTGTGGATGGATGATTTACTTAGTTAACTCGGTTGTGTTCCATTGCCATGTTTGACTACCGGAGGGTATAAGTGCGGATTTCTCTTCCAACATGGTGGATAAGCCACATTTACACGTTTATCAATGATTTATGATGAAGACAGAACATATGTGCGCTTGGTTCCAAACGCCGCTACGCTCCCAAGTGCGTATTTTGGTGTTACCATGCATATTGATATATGTATGTATAATATCATATGTTCACGACCAACAGAAACGGAGGATCGACCTTCAAAGGTCATAGGCTTCACTGAAAAGATGATCATATATGTTGTTTTCCCAGTGGGTGACCAGTACAAAGGAACCTCTTAAAGAGTCGTGAGATAAATAGATACAAATATAATCCCCCATAATTGATCGTCTATAAATTGCCAAACCTTTGGGTTTATAAAATGGGCTCTCCAGACCCCTTCTCATAAACGCCCAAAAAGGATTAAAAAAAACTTTTAATTATTTTGTGTTGTTTGTTTCTACAGGACGGCATTTTACAAAAAATCTGACGATCATGTATGGATGGTAGATTATGTACTTTTTTTGGTGCTGGGAATCAGAGATAGTGCATTTTATAAATGAAACAGGCATCTGCAAGTGTTTGGTAGCATTTTGCACCACTTTGAGCGGCCAGGCATTTTACAAATGGGACTGATGTGCGAATATTCTGGAGGGGGGTTTCTGACGTCAAGGCATCTTATAGTGGTGTTTGTTGCAAGTCCCAAAAATGAACCGTATCATTTCATAAATAAAAAAGCATGAAATAAAAATGTCATCGGGATATTTTTATTTTCGAGCATATTGGCATTCCATAAAAACCCATTGCATTTTATAGTGCTGAAATGTGGTTTTTGTAGGGCGATCCATTTTATATATGGCTAAAAACGCCTTTATTTATGAAATGCCCGGTTCAGGGTGGGTACCCATCAAACAAGGGGGATCAAATATACGAAACCGGATTCAATATGTATAGTTCTCATATTGTTCTTCAACGGATCATCAGAGGACATCATTGGTGGCTGCATGTGTGGCAGTGGGAACCACAGAAATAGTTTTGTTTGGCGCGTCTTTTTGGCCTTTTTTGATGTCCTGTCTATGTGTTAATTTGTTGTTTTGCATGGCTATCTTTGATCAACTATTGGCTATGTATCTATTGTTTGGTCATGTATTTGTTTGTTTTGATGTAATCTATTCTATACATTTAGATTCAAATTCTATCCATTCTATCTAGTGGATCTATTGACATGATCAATCTTCAACATCCTATTCGGTACATGTTCTGCGCACCATGGCCAATAGTTGCTGCAGCTGGGTGCCCAGCATGGCCCGGCCAGGCTGTGTCTTCGCCATCTTTGTTGCAATTCTGCCCAGGAATATCTCTGCTTTGAACAAAGCCCAGGACGACCGGGCCTGGGCAATCTGTTGTTGTTTTTTCTAAATGGATGGCATTTTATGGTATACAATTATGGTAAAGTGTTGGACAGCTGTGACCATCGACAGATTAGGTGGGTCAATTTTGTTGCCGGATCCAGAGCGATACCCAATTCGATGTATATCATTTTCCTTTTCATTTTTTTTTGTGTGCCACACCTTAAGCCTTTAACCCATGCTTGCATGCCCAAAGAATATCTAAGAATATGTTTTCTTCTGACCTTGTTGCGAAGGAATAGTTTGACCGAAGCCATTTGGGTTCAAAGATCGCCTCAACAATGGCTGGCACAATGAAAGTGACTTTGAAATTTGTGGATGGCAAAGCCATGACCATCGATGTGGATAAAAATGAGGACGTCGACAAGGTGAAGGAAGCCGTTCATGAAAAACATGGTTTCGAAGTGGAGAAACAGCGGCTGATCTATGGAGGGAACCAGTTGGATGGTGGCAGAACCTGGAATGACTACGGTGTCGAGAAGCCGCTGCCGGTGGTTTTTGTGGTGCTCAAATCATAGTGATGTCGACGTTCCCAGTCACCCAATGCCAGTGACAGGGGCGCTGCCTTGCGCGATAGCTGGAAAACTGGAGCCGGGGGGTTGGAGGATTGGCAGCCGTTGGGAATCCATTCATATCTCAAACTTGCACCACCCATCTTTGCCAAACTACTGTTAGCATGGTGACCTAATGCGGCTCCGAAAGCTAGCTGCAACCCATAGAGTCACATGAATAGAGGCACCCATGTCACTAGTGAGTACTTCAAGATCGGTTGTTGACACTGACGGCATGTTTGTTGCCATTTAGACAACTGCCAAGTCCCTTGCGTCTGGATTTGATACCCTCTATCAAGTCTCAAAACCCAAGAAATTCCAATTTTGGAAGATCCAATGGGTCTGGTGTCACCATAGTTTTGCTGCAGCTTTTCTCGGTTGTCTCCTTGGCACCCGCAGGACCTGATGATTGACCTGGCCTGGTCACATGGCAGGTGCCGCAATCAACACTGACGTGCCATGGGAAAACTTGTGGATCACCCCACTCCGACTTCCTATGTTTTTTTACCTTTTTGGGTTGGTCTGAATGCCCCAGAATCAATTGATTTTAATGCAGACTTCATTTCATATTCCCTATCAAAATGCCAGAAAACCGGAGTAAACCCTCCATTTCAGACTCACCCAAATATCAATGTATTCTTGGTCACGTGTCCCATTCTTTCCCACAAAGTGGTTCGTTATAACCCCCCGGAACCTTGTTGCGTAACTCCCCTATACAGACACCAAACACTGGCTAACTCCATTCTCTTTCATGGTTAAAACATGTCAAACCTACAATTTCATGGGCAAGTCCTTTTTTTTATTGCTTGAGTCATCATCTTGGTTGCTCAAGTCACCATTTTGATTGTTTAAATCCCCTTGGTAAACGGATATTTCCCTCGCAGACTCCTGGAACAGCTCTTAGAGATGGGCTGTTTCCGCATGCAGCCGCAAGCCGCCAGCGTCTTTGCCGTGGAGGTGCAGAACCTGCAACAGCAGCTGGAGGTGCGGTTCTTGGAGGGCCCCGAGATGGGTAGAGCATTGAAATTGTTGATTGTTGGGTTGGAACCCCCAACAAGATGGAAAAATACATGAGCATTATGTTCATGTTATATAATTAGTAATTAGTAGGATGTTGCTGTAACTTTTTTTGTTTGGGGGTTGCTGCAAATATATGTGCTGACTGATGGCGTTACTTTCTCGATATCAAAGGATATCTAAGACGTCCTTGAGAATCCTGAAATGCCATAACTGATGGAATTTTGGGAGATTGTGTTAGAAAAAATATGTGTTTTATGGGATCTTAATCGCATACTATTTTTACTTTACCCGGCAAATGACAAGCACAAAGTGATGGGTCTCACATGTTTGTGCCTTTGAGTTTGGATTTACCAAGGGTTCTACAGGCAGCACTGAGGGATTTCAGCACCAGCCAAACCCAAGGTCCCACGCTACACAGCTGGCAGGAGATTCGAAGTCTACTAAGCATCAGCTGGTGGGCCCCACAGCAGCAACATCCACCCCCTTCCACCGGTTGCACTCTGCGACCATGTCTACTGCTATGGCATCATGATGGGCATCATTTCATTTTTCTTGTTGCAGCTTGCAGATCTGTTGCAGATGTGGACGTCTCAGGAATGCTTCGACTTGGGCGCTGCAGGGCAGAGTCGCTTGATGCTGCTGGAGATATGCCGCAGCGTGGACTTTTTGAACGACTGGTTGGAAGCCATGGTCATGGCTGTGCAACATGCGAAAGGCAACAAGGAGCCCGACCCATACCTGGGATGCCAGGGTGGATGCCAGGGGGGATGACAGGGGGAATGCCATAGGATGACATGAAGATCAACGGTCCCTGCACCTGGATGTGTGTTTCTTTACCATCCCAATCATCCCAACATAGGCAGTACTTGGATGATCGGTTCTGTACGAATCAGTGGCTTTCGTTGCAGGACCCAGAGTTGGCACACATCATGGATGCCGCACAAAAGGCGGACACCTCTGAGGGCAATGGGGATGCGTTAGAAGGGCTCGGAATCCTCCAGAGGAAAAAAAGTTTATGGCGCACGATCATTCTCATTATTATCATTTTCTATCATTAATTGCTTTTGAAGGGCTGGGGAGTCTAGGGTTGCAGGGTTGCAACAGGACTTTGTTCCCGAATGCGTAGCAAGGGTTCCCGTTTCACTCTGGGGGTTTGGGGGTTGAGGGTGTGTTCGCCAGACGTTGCGCAACCGTCCGCAACCGTTCG
>BGPT01000951.1:218063-228099 GCA_003297045.1 Symbiodinium sp. clade C Y103 | reverse complement strand
TCCCAAGTGTGTCTCCCCAAGAGTGTCTCCCAAGAGTATCTCCCAAGAGTGTCTCCCAAGTGTGTCTCCCAGGAGTGTCTTCCAAGAGTTTCATGCCAGCAGTATTTCCCAAGAGTGCCTTCCCAAGTGTGTCATGCCAAGAGTGTCTCCCAAGATTGTCTCCTAGGAGTGTTTTCCCAAGAGTGTCATGCCAAGAGTGTCTTCTCAAGAGTGTCTTNTCTTCCCAAGAATGCCATGCCAAGAGTGTCATGCCAAGAGTGTCTCCCAAGCGTGTCATGCCCAGGGTGTCTTCCAGAAGTGTCATGCCAAGAGTGTCTTCTCAAGAGTGTCTCCCAGGACTGTCTTCCCAAGAGTGTCATGTCAGGAGTGTCCAGAAGGTTCGTGTGAGCATTCGGGTTCGTGGGCTGCATCTTGTTTTTTTCAAGACTCTTCTCCTTTTCGAAGTTTATTGCCAGAGGCAGCTGCAAAAACGTTGGGCGAACCCTACAATGCTACAAAGGGCATGAAACTTCATTTTTCTTAGTTCAACCGTTGCAGTCTCCAGAATTAAGCTACGTATGTTGTGCAGCTTGGGGCCCCTGACTTTTGTTCGTGCAGTTCAGTCCCCTTTTCCTTTGCCTTTTTGTGTTTGACAGGGATATCTGAATATCCCCTGATTTCTTGAGATTTCTTGTCATTGTAGGAAATGCAAAATTCTGTTTGTTGAGACATGTTGAGACATTGATACACATCCCTTGATATCTTATTTTATGGTCATATTTGTTTGTCGGATGTCGCCCTCCCCAGCCAAATCGCTGCCAGGAACTTTTGCAGCTGATCTACAGCACCAAAGGATCGCTTCAGTGCCAGGGCCAGGTGCTGACAGGCGGCAAAGAAGAACTTGAACATGATATCACCATGAACAAATAAAAACTTGACCGCTGCACAACTGCATAACTATGGGGGTTTCACTCATGATTTATCCAATCAATGGTGGATAATGATGGATATGGGCCTGTCTGAAAATATGGATGGGCCCCATCGAATCGTGGCCATAAAATATGGGGTGGCATCCCCCAGCTTCACCGGAGACCTTGGGGCCGCAAAAGTGATAGAGCTGGTTAGTGGTTTCCAGAGTTCTTTACATGTTTTCACAGGTGTGAGATGGTGATCCCGATAGATCCATACTTCAGGAGTTCTATCAGGTCACGAACTAGTCCAAGCAGACGCATGTTTCACCGCGACGCTTTGTCTAAGGCGAAGTGCCTCTGCGGCGGCGCAAGGGGACTTGAACTCAGAGACCGAAGAGCGCCTGGAGTTTTGCATCAGCGAATTGGAGGAGAACTCCTCGCCCAGTCGCCCTGGAAGAATATTCAGAAAAGGATATATAGGAAAAATAATGAGATACTGGTACCCGGTGCCCTTGAATGTGTGAAGATACAAGATGCCGGGTTTATATATATATATATATGTATATGTATATATATATATATCCTTAATAAATAATATAATTGCTTCCTTATGTAAACCATTATCATTCTATCCCTGTGACATAAACATTGTCAATAAGCAAGTTCCATCGATCTCTTCGCAGGATGGACAGGTGAAACTCCATGAGGTCTTTAAGAGCCGGCTGAAGCGACTTGGAATGCTGCGGATGTTCCTTAGATCAGACGTACCCTATGAAAATCACATTTGTTTGGATAGGTAATTCATCATGTTTATCAGTTTATCATCTATTAATGGGCTATGTTCCATATATAGCTGTGTTAAGTAACCAGAGGGTGGCTAATTCTAATTATATGATTATAAACATGTTTTAATTAGTACCATGTTTTGCAGATTGATTGCGAGTGATGGATGGAGAGACACATCCAGACTCACGATAGTATTACAATGTATTACACCCACATATACAGACACACATATATGAATATACCTGGTAAGGTCTGGGTGTTAAATTATTTACCGAACTTTCCAAAATGTGCCTTTTCAGGCAGTTGAACGGTTAATTTTCACTCCTGGTCGGAAATCACGTAGATTCTGCTGGCTGAAAGCTATTTTGCGTAGATGCAGCTTGTGCAGGTGATTTGAACGCCTTTTGAACGCCTTTTGAAAGGGCCATGTAATTAAGCCTCTGGTTTTCTGGTTTGGGCAAACAGTCAAAATCAACAAAAACCACACCGCGTAAAACAAGTTACTGACCATAGTCAAGAAGTGCCTTTTCTCAAGATGGTGAAGAAATTTCTACACCTCGCCAGTACCAGGTATATACAGATACACATGTTTAATACACATATATTATACACATAAAATGACATACACGCATATGCCGATGCCTGTACATACCTTTGCGCCTTTGTTCCCTCCAGCAACCAGCAGATCGCCAGAACTCTGCATAGGCAAGATGGCTCCTGGCAGCGCTTCTTCACTTCATCTCACCTGCCACAGTTTGCCTTGGCGTCCAGTGCCAGTGGCTACACTCAAAAGGTCGCCGACCTCTTGGAGTCCATGGCAGAGCGGCGCAGCTAATCCAGTGGTCACTGTTTGGGGTGTGGGAAGCCTGAGAGTTTGAAGGGTTTGCAGCTTGGGGTGTGCAAACACTGCTGGGTTCCAATTTGTCATGATCAATCCCCAGTTCTGGGCTAGGGCCCCACCTAGCAACAAAAGGTTCTCCACCTTGCACACTTTTATGCTACTTATATAGCAACCTCTGAGGTTTGACCCTTCAGACCATGCAGTGGGACCTTGCCGCGGCTTTCTGAAGGGTGTGATCGCATTGCCAGGGAAAGACCTTGTTAGTTGGGTCCCTGCACCCAGCAAGGGATGGGGGCTAGAGGTGGCTTTTCTGGGCGCTTTCGATAGAAACCACTAGAAACCGTCTAAAATTGCAAGGCTCAGGTGATTAATTTTTACTTGGTCTACTTGTTTCTATTTCTCCAAGTTGCAGGTTCAGGCGAAGGTATTACAAATTCTGGCCAAGAGTTTGGAGGAGGATGTGCTTCCATGGTTGTCACGATTCTTTTTACTGTCTGACTTTCACGATGCATTTCTTCATGCGGCCTTTTGTTCTGCCAATGATCCTTCATCACAAAGTGCCTTTTATCCCCCTCAAGAAGCAAGGGAAGCAATTGACTTTGTCTGAAAGATCTTGGAAAACCATGTTCCCCTAAATCCCGGACATGTGCGAACAAATGGCAAATGGGTCCGAATGCATTCTGAGCCCACACCATTGGCGACCAAGGATGCTAATCTGAACATCTTAAAACTCATGGCCACCTTCACCTTGTGCTTCATCCTGGGCAGGACACCCATACAATGGTGACCTCAAAAGGGGTGGTATGTCAGGCTGCATCCTGGCTGGTGGGCTAGCCTACCAGGTGCGAGTCAACAAATGACCCTTAGAAAAACCAGGGATATACCGTATACCAGGGATATTGGTTACGTTTGGCATTGAAGATCTCCAAAGATCAGCCAGCTTTATGGCAAGCAATCCGCGGAATTCTTCTTTTCCCCAAGTGGCCCTTGTAAACTTCACCATGTTCTGCCGTGCCGCAGGCTGGGAGTCGGCTCACAGCAGAAGTTTGTGCCCGCCTTCAACGCCACTCCTGCAGGGACCGTGGCATATTTGATCTTTCAGGCCCTGGGGTCAACCCCAGATCCAATGGTGACCTGGTTGGTTGTCAAACCGACTGTGAAAGTCCCGATGTTAATTTACATCGTTCTCCAAGGTTTACTAAAGTAGCATTTGTTTCACACCTCAAGTCTCCTATGAATCAAAAAACATATCTACGGATATATGTATATATATGTGTGTGTGTGTGCAATGTGGTGCCCCCAAGATAGCTAAGTTGGTTTATAACTCCAATACCTATCAATACCTATGGTAATTATGGTTTATAGTGGATATACCTATAGTTAATGGGGTTTATAAACCAACTTATAACTAGGGGGGCCCACATTGTATGTGTGTGTGTGTATAATATATATATTATATTATTACTATTTTTTTAATTATTATTGTTATTATTATTATTCTTATTATTTGTTTTATTGTTATTATTCTTATTATTATTATTAGTATTATTATTGTTATTATTATCATTGTTTTTATTATTATTCTTTTTATTAGGATTATTATTGTTATTATTATTATTAAACAGTTATTAGTATTATCATTAGTATTGTTAGTATTATTATTAGTATTATTATTATTAGTATTATTATTAGTATTATTATTATTATTGTTATTACTATTATTATTGTTATTATTATTATTCTTCTTATTATTGTTAGTATTATTATAAGTATTATTATTAGTATTATTATTATTATAGTTATTGTTATTGTAATTATTATTGTTGTTATTATTATTATGGAATATTAAAGATGTAATATATTTGCGGTAATATATATATATATACACATACATGCATACATGCGCGTGTGTGTGTGTGTAGTTGAACTATAAATCTCTGTATTTGATGACCACATCTCATCCCCGGCGGCCCTCAAGACCCACAGGGTGGAGACCAAGCCGCGGCGCTCAAGAAGAGCCTCGGCAGCCAGGTTTTTTTTGATGCATGTTGGTATCATATTGTAAAGCAGAACTAAAGATGATCATGGTTGGCCTGGTCGATTGATTCTGGATGGTGTTTTTTTTTTTTCTTGATATAATTATATATATATATATACATAATTATATTTTTTTTTCTTGATATACATATACATATATATATATATACATATACATATATATATATATACACATATACATAATAGATACATATATGCTGCTTGAGGTTCCTGTCACTTCCCCTCGATCCCGATGAATCATGTGGCAGAAATAGCATGGTATAGTTTCTTCAGAGAACGTACCAGGGCAACGATTCCGATGAATTTGGGGGGCAGTCATAAGATGCCAAGAAATGGAATCCTGTGACTGGGGTTCCCAATGTGCACACTGTGATTATTATCCCCCTGTAAACTAACATAGATGTGGAAAACCAACCATTTGTACCCCATAGATTTTGAACATCACCATTTTCAATTGTTGATTTGTGACGGAGATGCCCTCGTCCAATTGACAGCTCCTTGAGGTGGGAATCCCTGGGGGGTTTTCAATAACGATAAATGATGAGTAGATGGTTACCTATGGGAAATTATGCGAATGGAGTGGGATAAACATGTACGCTTACCAAGTTACATCCCGGTGTCATAATGTCATATCATAGACGTATTAAATACCAAAATAAAGTAAAGTAACCCCCCAAGAAAGTAACCCCCAAGCATTCATGTAGAGCAATTCCTTGGTCCATTCTTGGTCCTTTTGTGGAGCTTCCTGTAGGACAACCAAAGCCTTTCTGGTCCCTGGATTGTCCCAGGAATGTGGGCCCCCCAGGATTGCTAAGTTGGTTCATAAACCCCATTTAACTATAAATATCTATAGACACATCTACATATATCTACCATATATCAACCATAGATATCTCTAGAATTCTATAGATATCTATAGATATATCTACCATAGACCACAGTTAATCTAGTGATGTTCACCAACTTAGCAGGATGTCCCCAGGAATATGGATCGCTTCATGGGCGTGGCCTTCGGCTCCATGCTGGGCACCTTGACGGTGGGCACCTGTGGCTCCCTGGTGGGGATCTCTGGCCGCATTTCATGGGGAAACCATGGGAAAACCATGGGAAAACCATTGGGAAACCCAGGATTTCTGATGTTTCTGGTGATTTTTTAAGAAAACAGCAGTCCAAAAAGAGTCGATCGATATTGGGTCCGGCTGACATGTTTTGAACAGCCGGTGTCCTGATGGCGTGGGGTGGCTTTGAAATGTGGTTTGTGGCACTTTTCTTTCGCAAGCGGGGCATAGATGGATTAGCACATTGACACTTGTTTTATTGCTTGCATCTGGGGCAACTTATTGCTGGTGACCTTTGAATATCCCACAACACGGCTGATTGACAGTCAGACTTGCGAGATAGAGAGAGAGAGAGAACTATAGTCATGCAACTGTCATGTAGTTATCTCCTCATGGCTTGAGGTACTTTGGCTGGTATGGCTCCAGCGTTCTCTTCTTGGTGGTTTACTTTGCCTTCGAACTTCTGTCTTTGTATGTCTACTTTGCGTCTCCAACCTATTTTTACGTTCCTTGGCAGGCTCCAGGATGAATCTGATGTGATGCACAACTATTTCAGTTCAGGCGGTTTTCAGTGATTGTTATGAAATTTGGCAAGTAGGTTAAACTCAAGGTTACATACATTTCGGACGCCTCTTTGAAACCGAAGAACGCTCAGTGATCGTGACCCCTCTACAAGGCGGAAACGTAAGTCTAAATCACCAGAGGAGAAGACCCATCGCTTTCAAATGTTTGGACACATATTGTTGTTCATTGTCATCTACCCTCAAACTGGACTGCCTCATCACCATCCCCATCCATCCGCTAGTGGTGTTGCAGTGGTATTGTTGCTACTTGGATATAGTTGGATGGGTTGCGCTGTCATTTGAGAACATTCCCAATCCCAGTTCAACATCCCATGTCTCAACTTGAAATGCAGCATGTGCATCCTATGTTGAGTACTGGTGTGAAATGCTGCCTGAAACATCCTGAAACAACAATGGCTTTGTGTGTATTTGCTCCCCATGATTCCACGCAAAACATTGTGCAAAACTCCAGCGTGCGATGGCAAACACAAAGACCTACTTTTTGACTGCAACCCCCTCATACTAGAAAATACATCCTATTACTTTAGTACTGTCCTAATTGTCCTATTCATTTGGCGTCCCTTATTGGATCTGATTTTTCATGTGCGGATGGGATACATTTCCTGGAGCCAGACGAGGTGGGCCTCATGTTCTCCTGTTTCTTCGCAACTTCAGCCCTGAGACCCATCGACGATCTCATGGCTTTAGGCGGGCCCTTCGGTGTCCTCAAGCATGGCTAGGATGGGCAATTCCAGGCTTTTAATGGACAAATCAGTCATCAACAGAAGGATTTTCCATTGCCAGGTTGATTGCCAGGGGTTAGACCCAGCCAGGAACAGACAAATCTATATATTTACAGGTAACACACCAGATTTCATGATATTTCATCCTTTGGTGGTTTCATACAGCTTTGACCATTGAGGGTTACCAACGGGTTTTGCTCATTCTTGTCTTGTCTTGTCTTATCTGTTGATCGATCTATATATGTTTTGATGTCTATCTATCTACTGTATCTACCTAGCTAGCTAGCTATCTATCTGTCTATCTGTCTATCTATCTATCTATCTATCTGATCTAGTCGAATGGAAACGGATCGAAACGAATCGAACCTAGTCTAATCTATCTATCAGATTGATAGTGCCTGCCTGGGTGCATGTCTTTGCAAATTTGGTGTTGAGCTGTTTGACCAATTCGGGAGTCTTTGCACAACAAGGGACACAGATTGATCTCTTTGGCATTGAACTCTGACACTGACGAGATTGTAGAGTGTGAAGAGGGTCAAAAAAATGGAACAGCGATCTGATGGCGTGCCATCCACCATTTTGCACAGGAAAATCTGACTATCAAAACATTTTGAGTCAGTTGATGGCGATCCTCATCGACTCTCGCTTGCATTTAGCGTAGCCAGTGGTTTCTTGGTGCCATGGAAATCCATGGAATGCAGAGTGTGAAATGAATCAGCCCCCCTAAGTTGGTGTCACTTCTGGAACCGCAAGACATGACATGTCCAGCAACATCTTCGAGATCCATTCTCCGAGGATTATTATACGGGTGCTTTTGACGGGCATATCATGGAATCATTTATTCAGAACTTGACATGTGACAAGCCGGAAAGTTATATCCAGTATGGCTGATGGTATTGCATCAATATGTCTCAATATCTAGTATTATCCGATAATGTATGAAGCCTGAAAGAGCAAATGTGATCATGTATATATTATATACATATATATATATATAATTATTATGTATCAATATAACATTATAATACATTCTATATATATATATATCCACCATGTGCTTTTCCAAGTTTGAGGAGGCACTTTCGATCCCTGCAGTCCCAGTGGCTCAGGCAACCCTGATGGACATCCTGGCTGACAAGTCCCTGAGTTTCTTGGACCACCCTGCCTTTGGCACTGAAAGCTTCGGTAATTTCTGGATGGGATGAAGAAAATCATCAATGAAGAGTTCACAAGCTTTTACTGTGATCTTATTATATCATGGTGAAAAATCATATATATATATACATATGTGTAGAGATGTTTTCAGCATATATGCTAGTTGAATCAGTTGAACCCTGCAACTAAAATCTTCAAATCATAGATGTCTTCTGAGCAAAACGTGAGGATCTGCTTTCCATGTCCATCCAGTGTTGCCTTAATTCACACAGGGTTCCACATTGCCGAATTATTTGGACAGTTTGTCGCAACCTCAAGCGACATTACCATCAATGCTGATTTACATAATTATTTTGCATTGGGGGAACCGTCAAACAGGGGCTGCAGTGAGGTTGGGGCGTGGTTTTCTGGACGCCATTATCGGTTGTCAAGCCATGAGTGAAACATCCTTGTTTGGGTGACGTAGTTCAATTTGCCCATAGTTGACTAAGAATTTATCCTGGTTTTAAAGTCGGACAAGAATTCCAAATGTCCTTGAATCAGCTTTGGTCCATTTCAATTCTGGCAATCAAACATGACTAGCTGGAACATCCAGTATTTATAGACGTTTTCCACATTCAAACCTCCATTTTTGATGGGGATTTCCCAGGGGAGTCCAGGCATTCGTGCGACGGCCAACTTGGAGAAGTTCATTCTCATCGCCGATGAGGCTTTTGACAGCTATCCCTTGAGCACCAGATGCTTGCAGGACATGGCTGACTTAAAAGGACCTGAAGCATCCGATATATGTTGGTCAATCAATAAGAATGGGGGTGTGATGCCTTTTATAATGTTTTATATAAACAGAATTTAAACAAGACAAGAATGAGAAATAATGATATATTAGTTGAGCAATCAAACTGCGGATTTCGTGAAACAAAATGTTGATGTAATCGATCAAAATGGCAACTGGAACCATGGAAATGGGGACAAAGGCCCTACGATTACTACGATTCCCTTTTTTTGGGGGAGTGAATGAAGCATCCCTATTTGGTGGGTAACAGTGGTTGATCTCCTATTAAGGTGATGTGATGTTGATGAAGGAAGTATAAGGAGCTCTTTTCGTGGTACAGTACCATTTTGGGATCATGTGATTTCGAGTTCTGAGCTGTCCATTGTTGCAGTCACTGATTTTGAGCTGTCCGCCTTTAGTTTCTAGTGAACATGGGGGTTATCTGCGACTATGACGTGTGAAACCACAATGACTCTTGTAATGTTAAGTTAGGATTATTAATCACCCGCCGATTAAACAACCCCCAACACGCCCCAAGACTCCGGCAATACTACTTTGGGTATGTCCCCCCGGATTANACAACCCCCAACACGCCCCAAGACTCCGGCAATACTACTTTGGGTATGTCCCCCCGGATTAATCAATACTAGGTGTCTACCCCTATTAATCAACCCCTTTCTGGAAATTCCAATTTTTTGGTGGTGGTGAAAAAGTGATGTAGTCCCTGTCTTTCTGACCTTATGGTTCTGATGCTGGCTGATACAAACTGCTGCTANGATTTCTATGGGATTTTCTATGGGATTACCATGGAATTCCTATAGGATTTCTATAGGATTTCTGTACGATTTCTATGTAATTCCTATAGGAATTCTATGGGATTTCTGTGGGATTTCTATGGGATTACCATGGAATTACTGTAGGATTTCTGTAAGATTTCTATGTGATTTCTATGTGATTCCTATAGGATNTTCCCAAGAGTGTCTCCCAAGAGTATCTTCGCAAGAGTGTCTCCCAGGAGTGTCTTTCCAAGAGTGTCCCCCAAGAGTGTCTCTCAAGCGTGTCTCCCAGGAATGTCTCCCCAAGAGTGTCTTCCCAAGAGTGTCTCCCAAGAGTATCTTCGCAAGAGTGTCTCCCAGGAGTGTCTTTCCAAGAGTGTCCCCCAAGAGTGTC
>BGPT01000951.1:191559-216939 GCA_003297045.1 Symbiodinium sp. clade C Y103 | reverse complement strand
GTCTCCCAGGAATGTCTTCCCAAGAGTGTCTTCCCAAGAGTGTCTCCCAAGAGTGTCTTCTCAAGAGTGTCTCCCAGGAGTGTCTTTCCAAGAGTGTCTTCCCAAGAGTGTCTCCCAAGAGTGTCTTCTCAAGAGTGTCTCCCAGGAGTGTCTTTCCAAGAGTGTCATGTCAAGAGTGTNGAGTGTCTTCTCAAGAGTGTCTCCCAGGAGTGTCTTTCCAAGAGTGTCATGTCAAGAGTGTCTCTCAAGCGTGTCTCCCAGGAATGTCTTCCCAAGAGTTTCTTCCCAAGAGTGTCTCCCAAGAGTGTCTTCTCAAGAGTGTCTCCCAGGAGTGTCTTCCAAGAGTGTCTCCCAAGAGTTTCTTCCCAAGAGTGCTCCCCAAGAGTGTCTTCCCAAGAGTGTCTCCCAAGAGTGTCTCCCAAGAGTGTCTCCCAAGAGTGTCTCCCAAGAGTGTCTCCCAAGTGTGTCTCCCCAANGTGTCTCCCAGGAGTGTCTTCCCAAGAGTGTCATGTCAGGAGTGTCCAGAAGGTTCGTGTGAGCATTCGGGTTCGTGGGCTGCATCTTGTTTTTTTTCCAGCCATCCAGAGACGGATCATAATGGACAAGATTGGTTGCCTCATTTTCACCGAATCTTATGTGGTTTTCATGTGCCAAAAATAGACTTTTAAGTGTATACCAGGTATACCAGAATACCCCACAACGAAAAGGTCCCCATGCATGAATGCCAGCCAATCAACTTAAATCCAACGTTGCAAAGGCCGTTGTCTTTTCCATTCTGATTGAATTGTTTTATCTTTCACGACAAAAACGTGAATGTTTGCTAACTCAACCTGTAGTAACCCATTCAAAAATCCACAAATCTTCCTCTCTTCATCGATGGCCAATCTTCGATACCCTGCATCATCCAGTTGCTTGGCCAGCAAATGATGTACATATGTTCCTCCTGAAATCCACTATTTATGATCGTTGATCCATCATTTTGCCGGGAGATGTCCAGCAGTTTTCTTCGCTTTCCCTCCTTTTCCCAAGGAAATCCATCAGTTTCCCTAGCTTTTCCTCACTGTTCGGCTCCTCGAAACCAGGAACGCAGAGTTGCCGGTCCAAAGCGCTGGCGCCCGTGCAGGTGCCAGTGGCACCACCAGCGCGGGGCGTGGAGACCAGGAGGTAATCCTGAAAAACCCAGGCTTTGGGTGGGAAAAATGGAATATGGAGTATGGTAATTGATATATGTTGCTATGACTCACTAAGTCTTGATGAACAAAAGTGGTAAACTCCCAAATTAGTCAGGGAAAATGATGGAACATAAGGATAGAATGGGGATGTAAATGGGATATCATTGAGAAAACCAACTGGATGGGTAGTGATGGATATACATTGTGGTGCCCCAGGTCGCTATCTGGATCTATCTGGCGTCTATAAGTGGTGAGATGGTGATGCAAAACTATAGGCAGGTGGGTAGTAAGACACACATAACGAGGGGGCACCACCTTGAACAATTTCGGAAAATGTCAATGTCATGGAGATATAGTTGGTGCATAAAGGATATTATGTGCATATGTAGACATATGCACCCACTATCATCAACACTATGATATCTGGGTATCTCTGACAATGGGGACTTAGCCCCTTTTTGGGGAATCTTATTAATACGGAAAAATTGATGAACCACCAAATTGGCTCTGTTTGCGAGCACCCTATTTTCAGAAGAACCCATATGGTACAATTCAAGTTCTTCCAATTTTTGTTTGGCTGGAGACATCAATCTTTTTGTTGTACTAACATGGTAGATTTTGTTTCGGAAAACCATTGATCTAACCCTGACAAGGGCAACAGGTGGGGAGTGGCATTCCATGTTTTTGTTTGGTGGACAAAGGTGTTGTTCTCTTTAGTTGAATGGGTGAAACAAGTTTGCTTGTAAAACAATGAAAGTTGCACTGGGACCTCGTGGCTTTCGGCGGATGGTTTGACAATTTGTTGGTGGGGGCGAAAACAAAGGGGTTTTGCTAAACTTCAGGAGACTCCCCGAAAATGATGTGTTCCATGCCCATCTTGCTTTCCGGTGTATTTCCACGTCTTGTGGAGGCCAGGCCAGTTGTACCAAGTCGCTTGTATGCCTTTGGCACACCAATAGGCTTCCCCCACAGGTCGCCGCACCATATATACGTATCCCGACAAGATGACCTGGCGCGCCGGGATGTAACCCACCAATGGCGTGAAGCTACCAACGATGGCGACGACTAGACCTAGTAGCAAGAATGGGATGAACGGCTGCTTGACCAGTAAACAGGTCGATATGTCTAATCATTGGTTTCCTCTAGTGACATAAACTATTGCATTTTTTGGAATATGGTGCTGGACAAATCGATGGTGATGGTTCAAGATAACCAAAGCAACGCAGGGCGGCCAGAGCAGTGTAGATGAGGATATTTCGAAGGTTGATTTTGCCAGCATGTTCCGATGGCTTGCTGTCCCGAAGCTTCAGCAAGAAGAACACACCACCCATCCTGCCAGGAGCGGTTGATGGCTGCCACCCTTTCAAACTCAATTTGGACACTTCCCTTCCGTGACCCACTAGCAGTGACCACTGGAAGCATCATGTCTTTGTAGAGGTTTCCCATCAACCTTCACTCCCCACTGTCAATGGATGAAGGCTGTGTCAACAATACTATATGTATAGTACATAATAATACCATTCTTCCCAATTCCTGCCAACTGTACTTACATCATCTCAAATCACTGGAGGGTGACAGCTGTCCGTACTTGATCGGAATTCTCCGCCTCATGAGGTAATTTGATGTTTAAGGTGAGGCACATGGTACTTTTGTCAGACGGTGCAGCCTATCCTCCAGAACTGAAAGATGGCAACATGTGGCAACAGAACCAGTTAATGTTTGAAATGTATCATATATATGAGTATACGTTTGGATCCATATACATATGTAATAATATAATATATACATATACGATTGTATACGCAAGTACATGTGAGCCCATTTGTAAACAGAAGATCCTACATGAAGTTTGCATTGGTAATTGATATATAATAGATTATAGTAGTCAAATTCTGTAGCACAAAATTCATCTACAAACAGTCAATGGGGAGAGAATCCTTTCCCAGGTCGGGTCAGAAAAGGCCAATATCATCCTGGGCTAAAACAAAACGCATGTTTTACCATATTTTCAAGCCACCAGTCACTTCATCATTGGTCACCAGTCGCCATGGGTCAGTGGTATTCGTCATCATGTCCAAATGCCCAAGTGAGGTGTCCAAGATTGTCCAAGTGTCTTTTTCAACTGATTGGCATAGTTCTCCCCAAATTTCTGAATCTGCTCAACCTCGGTGAGAGCCAACAAAAAACATGGATACACAGCCAAGCTGGAAGCCAACAAAGCTCTTGTTGTTCAGCGCTTAACATTATGCCAGCCGGTCATGTATGAGTGTGACAAATCATACCATGTCATGAATAAGCAATGCCATCACTTTGAATCGGTACAGCATCCATGCATATAATCAAGGGTCCTATTCTACCAAAGTATTGCCAACCAACCTGAGTCAGCCAAGAAACACCCTCCGCGTTGTATCGCGGCTTGCCCTTGCTTCGATTCCCCGCCCTCAGTTGGGAATGTCAGTGAGTCAGTGCTTCTGTGACTATCTCAAATTCAAGTAGTTGCGGTAAGAGATATTAGTAGCTTGGCTAAGACTCATAGTTGACATATGAATTCAAATGCAGAATTTACATGCGCTTTAGTTGGTAGGTTTGTGTTGCTAACCAATTCCTCGCTGGCATTGTCATTGAATGTTCCGATGATCTTCCGACAATCCCACGGAAGGGATACAGCAAAAGCAGACTATATAGTCGACTCAAATGGGGGTTGCCAATGGACCCAAAAAACACTCAAACACTTTCGGCAGTGCCATGCAGGGCCCCCCAATGATTAACCGTTGAATTAACCAACAAAGCTTTCTTCAGCAGAGTGTCCGCTTCTTGCTCTTCGGCTGAATTGCCTGCGAAAAGGGGACCGTACCACTTCAATGTAGGAAAGTCAATAGGTATCATGATGAAAAAAGAAGGGGCAAAAATAGAACAGGGCTCGCCAGCCACGGGTTTTTCACAAGTGCCCTAGGCCTGAACATAAGGACCTTTCAGACAGCAAAGTTAGACTAATCCCTTAAGAAAGACCGACACGGAACCCCCAAACACATCTAAACACCACATGTTCTTTCTAATCGGATCAATGCATCTGGAGAGTCCGCAACCCAAGGGGGTATCCTCACCATAGCGGAACCCTCAAAGACGGGCAAGGAATTGAGCAGGAACAGCTTGGGAACCTTTAGAGGTGGGAAATCTTGGCGGTTGGACTGTAAATAGCAACCCCCCAAATACCTATGGTTCATCATTTATCGTCTTTATTGAACTGACAGTCTTACACAATATTATTGAGGTATACCATGATATACCCCACTTTTGGACAAGCACATCCTAGAATTTACGCCACACTCCAGTGTACGTGAAGAGTTCCCATATATGCTCACCAGAATCGATGGTTTCACATGATTTCAAACTAAGAATTAAGATTTCATTAGATTTCATCCCACTATACTCATGGGAGCATACTTAACATTACTTAACTTTGTTTCATCCCCCACGCCCTTTTGACCCGCTGGAGGTCCCTGGATCAGGCACGCCCCATAGATACTACAGATTCTACACCAAAGAAGTGACTTTCTCATTGATTATTTATTGCACCAATTTGACTATGACTGCTCATGCCATCCCACAAATTAACAAATCGACCCTGTCATGAGTTCCACATTCCTTTAAGAAAAGTAGTGACTCTCAGGGTCAAACGGTTAAAGAATGCCTAGAATTCCAGCACTACTTAGAGTTTCATCCCATCTTGAATGGTCGATATTACAAAGAGAAGATGTAAAGATATCACCATGGTAGATATGGGTAAGTGTGATACTGTGGACGCAAGAAATCCTGCTCCAGTTGACAGGTGGTTTGTCCCATTATTTTGGATGGGTTTCAACCATCCAAGGTAAATATCTATCCATGATATGGGGTGAAGTTTCCCAACATATCTCCTGTAACTTCACAGTTTCCCTCACCACGGCGAAACCGAAGCCGGCCTTCAGCTCCTCCTCGGAAGGCGGCTCGGCGCTCTCGCGCTTCATCTCCAGCCGCAGCTGCGCGATCTCCCCTTGCTTGAAACAATCCTGGTGCCAGGGCTGCCAGGGGGGAACTGGGCTTAGTTGAGCCATTTATAAATGGAATAAACCCACTTTGGGATACATTATGATACATTATATAAGCTATGAATTTGTAAATGGAATAAAACCACTACATGAAGACCTACCAACCAGGGTTATGAAGCACCTACTAAGTGGGATGGCCAAGGGAGGGGTTTAGCATATATTTGATGGGTATTTGGCGGCAAACCAGCTAGGAGTCGTGTTGGCAGGTGAGAAAACCACAATTTATTCAGTCAGCAAAGATTGGGGATTAACCCACGTACTGAGTGGGATGAACCATGAAATAAATAAAATAAATGAACAGGGACATCTTGGAATATACAATGGGAATTAGCCAACAACAAGTGATGGATACAAGATGGTGCCCCGAAATGTTGGCTAAGTTGGTGCAACTAGCTCGCTTAACTGCTGGGTTTGGGGATGAAATAGCAATGTTTGGATGGGACATAAACCAACACACATAACTAGGTGGCACCACCTTCTACATGCACACACACACAGACATACATAGTCATACCAGTATGATGCATAATTTTGTGAAGCCGTTCCATGTATAGAGTGGGTGGGACATGAGACCAGCGTTGCCCTCTTGACAAGAAGCTCCGATCTTCCTAGCTTCAAAAGACTCATTCAATAACACGTGTCAACACACATAGAAATGAAATCGTGTAGGCCATGGAACATAAACCACGGCTATGTCTTTTTGGAAATGTTTGATGCTGCTTGCTGGCCATCATTTCTAGTCACACTGTGCTAACGGTGCTACTTGAGACTACTCCTCCACTGGGATGTACCCGACTGCCCGGGGCTGCCCGGCCGCTCCTTGACCTTGTTATCATCCTGCACCGGTGCTGGGCCATGCGGGGCCAGCTTCATGGAGAATCTGGATGCAGTCATTGGAATTTGCAATTTACAGTTTTCAAGCAATAGGACATCTGATTCAAAGGACACCGTGAGTTGCAAACTAGCTCTTACCCAACCATGATGCTGTCCTTATGGTGTTTTTAGATCTTGTGCCGGCACACCATGTCGTTAAAACCCATGGAGGAGCTTGCCAAACACACAGCCAAAAATATGTGGTGGTAGAACTGTCCTTGCAACACATGAGTAATTTGAGGTCATCATTCCAAATAAATATGCCCGAAAAAAAGCGGGATGTATAAACATGTAAAAAAACTTTGCAATCACCAGCCAAATATAAGGCAGTGATAAGCCACTGATACTGTTGGTCAGAAGCCAGCAAGGTCACAACAACTTCCGTGTTCGCGAGGGTTTACATACCGCCGAAGAGTCCCATCATCGTGCATAAGCTGAAGCACTAAATTCCATCACAACTATGTAGAAGGCCTTAGATATCTTAGATCAATTGAGATATACTCTTCCAATTTCAATAGATATATTGGCCCTACCAATTTCCCAAAGGTTCCCAATGTGTCCCGTCAAAAACCACGAGGTCGCTAGAGTCACTCAGCCCTCCCCTCGCCTGGCACTTGTTATTGGCCATGGTCCGCCTTAGTGTCCCAAGTCACGACATGATTCCCATCCTACTTGGCAAAAAAAATATCAAAAAAAACAACAAAACATGTGTTGTAGGCCAGGGCACAAGATGAAATGCTCGGAGCTGACCCCCCAGTACCTTCGACAGGTGAAGAGCAACGATCTCTGGGTGTTCTTTAAGCCCATGAGTATGAGTAGGCCATAAAAGGAACCCATTCACCACTGACATGTCCGCGAGTGTCGTTAATACCAGGACGATTGAATCTGCTTAGCAGCCATAGGGCCATATGGCCATATCCTGGTTATATGTTCTGAAGAAGGGGTACCTCAGTTCTACCTTGTAGCTTACAGCTGACCCAATTCCCTACCTGTCTCACATGATCTGATGGTGAACACACACAGAACCCCACAGAACAGCAACATCTTCAATCAAACAATGGCATCATGAGCGCCAAAAAAATCAGCAAGAAGTAGGGGCCCAGCAGGCTTTTGGCTCAAGATTGCTCACTCAGGGGTATTTCCTGGATACCCTCTGGTAAACTAACATAGCTATTGAAAATGGCCATTTATAGTGGATTTTCCCATTAAACATGGTGATTTTCCATAGTTATGTTAGTTTATCATCATATAACATCCCTTTTTTCATGGTGAAATCACCCAGTTTCCCGATCATCCCGCCGGATGATGATGATTTTAAGGGCACTTGCAGGCGCTATTCCGAAGCTGGGCAATGGTCGTTCCTGACGACATCCGGAGGTGCCGGGGAATGCCCAGCAAGAATGATGATGCAATGGGACCAAAGCAGAAAAAATGGTGACTGGTTGATGGTTTGAAG
Organism: Symbiodinium sp. clade C Y103; assembly: GCA_003297045.1. Lineage (NCBI taxonomy): Eukaryota > Dinophyceae > Suessiales > Symbiodiniaceae > Cladocopium > Cladocopium sp. clade C. The sequence continues at coordinate 209,350 of BGPT01000951.1, read as the reverse complement.
ATGTTTGAAGCCACCAGAAATAGAGAAATGATGTATGAAAAGCACTAAGAAAGTACCTACTTTGTGGATGTGTCTAAACTGTCGGAAACATGCAGAAAGATTTGGACCCACCCAGGCGGCTGAGACTACACAGTGGGCAACCAAACAGAAAATCTACAAGGTTTGCTTGAAGACCTTAACAACTTGAAAACATGATCAACCAAAGATACCCAGGTTGACATATCAATTTACTGGACCATTACATTTCTGCGTGGATTGCTAATATTCAAAGATGTCTTCAAATGGCACCTCCTTGCATAACGATTCAGAGAGCTACCCACACTTGGCCAGTATTCCGCCTGAATCCACCCTGAAGGCCAAGTTGTATCTGAAGCTTTCGTTCGGCTTCACAAATGACCTCAGTGCCAATTAGAGGTACTCTACGGTACTTGTGATGACGTGTAGTTTCACGAGATTTCAACGGCGCAAAAAGAACACTTCCCAGCCAGTTAATTCAGTTGATTGTGTCTCTACCAACACTTGAATTCGCTATGAATATAGATAAGCATCCAAAAACGGGTAAACCTGGGGTGGGGTGTCTTCAACACAGGATTCGATCTCTCAAACGCACACACACACACACACCAGGATTTGAGTGTGCTACTCCCTCCAATGAACTCAGTCAGCACATGGTGTAGTCACAATTTTGTATTGCACAGCCAGTGCCCCGACGCATACACACACACATGCACGCAAGCACTACACCCATGATGAGAGGACACCAAAAAAAAGGTGCTCCAAGGCGCACGAGGACCGTATCGAGGTGGAATTCACCGCGTTTCTCCTTCTGCTTGGGCTTGGTATAGAGCACCTGGCAGTGAGACCTGCCTCTGTGTGGGCTATGCCCAAGGTCTTATCTCATTTCCGTCGCTGGGTTTGGCTCAAGGGATTTCGAGATGATAGAGGCGCTCCTCAATAACAGTGTTTCAGTATTAGATCTATTCATTTGGAAGTCCTAATTGGGATATTCAATGTTAGGGGAAGGGGATTAGTCTCAAACTTGTTGGCCCATCTTTCTGGTTTTGGGCGAGATCCCCGCATCCAGCCGCACATGATTGGACTAGTTACATATTATATATATATAGAGGTTAACCGCAATTTTTACAGTTAACACTTGAAGCCATGTTTTTTCCTATTAATGAAACAAGTACCACAGCAAATGGTCCCAAATCATCCATTTCCGAGACTCAAATTCCATAAATTCCCCACAACTGCTCGTTGTAAAAGCGCAATGCGTACCTCGGTCAAGTACTCTCTGATTCGCTCCTCTTGGGTCTTCGCCTTGGTTTCCCTCTCTCTCTTCTCGCTGCGGTACTCCTGGAGCCGCTGGGCCATCAAATTTTGCTGCTTATTTGGGGGGTTGTTCAGATATGGGGGGTGCTCTCAAAATGGCAGCTTTGGTGCAGTTTTTAAAGGATGGAGAAATACATATGAATATGATGATGAAAATGATAAAGATGACGATGATGACGATGACGATGATGATGATGATGATGATGATGATGATGATGATGACGATGACGATGACGATGACGATGACGATGACGATGAGAATGGCGATGATGATGATGATGATGATGATGATGATGGTGGTGGTGGTGGTGGTGATGATGATGATGATGATGGTGATGATGGTGATGATGGTGATGATGGTGACCCTTTGAAATTCTAGGTAATGCATTTTCAGACAAACCTTTATGGATAAAGAATGCAACTTCACGTGCCACTGGAATGGTATGTTTTTGACATCGAAATATGTGTCTCACACGAAAATAAGGTTTGGCGAGCCTATGGAAACTGATGAAGACTATTACTTCGAAGCAATGACAGTATATCATCATCTCTTTTCATGATTGTTAATCTAATTGCTAGGAAAATGATCCACTACCATGCGAATGTATTCATTGACAGGATTTCTCATGCTTTACGTAAATTTACACGCATTGCAAAATGCTGCAATTGCATGGCAAATGCATGTCTGGTCATTTCAAACTATTGCTTCTACACGTGTTTCATTTGTTCATTTGCTGCAACCAGGATCCTCCTTAGCTACACTCTAGTTGATCCTCGCTGAGCGCCGTCCTCTGCAAACTTGTTGCGTTCCAGGTTCAGACTCCTGTGGGAAGGCGGCGATAGCATCTCCACTTGCAGAGCTGGATACGGTATATATGATATAAAGATTGCATCCCATTCGCTGACCCTCTCTGTTCCACCCAAAATCTTGGATTTAAATGAATTTAAACTCAAGCCTACATATATGTTTTCCGTCGCCATCCCGAGGGTTCAGCTAAGGCTACATATTGTCCAATTCAATTTTATTATTCCTCACCCTGGATCCAGATCTACACCGCCATGTATGCGGTGAGACATCACATCCGCATAGTGCGAAAAAACCTGGGCTGAAGAGAAGCCAACCCCAGGAGTTGCAGTTATGGGCCTTTCTTTTTTTTCTCCTCAAGGTGTCCAAATTTTCGTTCATACTTTAAAACAACGCACCTAAAGAGACACATATACATGTACATATGATGTTGCATGTTGTGGATAAATAAAGATATATATATATATACATTATATAGGAATTGTATGCATGTAGTAAATTACATGTGTACACACATAGATATGTATATAAGGTATATTTGTAAATATGGATTGTATATCACTGTGTGTAGCATATGTACGGTATATCGAAAGCTTGCCGCTTAAATTCCAGCTGCTCAGCTTTCCTTTCACGCGTTCACTTTCAACCCCCCTCCAGAACGCATTGCGTCCTTTGCAAGCCTTCCACCTGCTCCCTCTTGGATGCCAAATCTGCATCCAGTCTCTGGAGTTTCCTGGCCGGTGAACCGTCAGCTGGGTGGGTTGAAGTTGCTCGTTTTGTCCCAGAGCATAGATGGTCAGTTTGGATCTTTATCCTAACAGGGTCGAAAATAAAACATGTATCATATAATTCTCTGCAAACTGGTTGCTGCAAATGGAAGAACAGCCCATTAAAGGTGGACTTTCTCTGGGTTCCCAAGTCAAGAAAAGACCGGAAACCTACGCACGGAACCTGCAAAACGTTCACAAAAAAACTAGGACAATGACAGAGGAGCCAAGGTGTCAGATGAACAGGTGAAATACGTCATCAAGTACCATCATCCCATTTCCAACGATCCAAGGATCGGCCCCTTGGCCAAAAAATACAACTCACACCTAATTCATATAGACCTGGATAGCAGCTTGAGTAAATATATCCTTTTTTTCAAGGATGCGGATATATATATATATATATAATTACTATTATGATCTATTATGTATTCTCATAAGTATTTTTTGTTGTTATTATCATGATATTCGCCATAGTCATAAAACCACCCTTATTCTTATATATAATTCATGATCCGTTCTGTGGCACAGCCAGCCGGTGATGTAGCGCCGCGCCTAGTGAGTCGATCCTCGTAATCCGCAGCACGCTCCTGCTCGTGCATCAGCTGCTTGATCTTCTGTCTGGCCATTTCCACCTGCAGAGGCAGGGGCCATTCATTTGGGGCTTGGGTCATGGAGCATCCCGACCAGTCGTCACCATGGGTTAACCAAAACTAAGTCATGGTCTCCACCTGAATTCCAATGGATGATGTAACATCATCTTCCCTGAAAAAAGCCACTATGGTGGGGATGTCCCGTTTTCAGACACACCCGGTTGAATGATTTGAATGGGATGGGCATAGGTTGGATAGGTTGGATAGGTTGGATAGGTTGGATAGGTTGGATAGGTTGGATAGGTTGGATAGGTTGGATACTGGATTGTCCTTAGAGGAATCTTGCCTCAGACTTGGGGATACTACAGTCACCTTACGCAAAAACCATGCGATTGTCTGAGTTCAAAATCTGAGAAACATGTTTACACATGTTGAAAGATGAAAGAACCCAAAGCACGCTGAGATCCAGCAAATCCAAGCAGCACTTGGACCAAAAAAGGCCTGGACCTTCAACATCCATTGCTGGTTGATCTCCTCATGGAGATCTATCATTGAGTTATTATGCATTTGTAGGTGACCTACCCACGTTTATCCATGGTTCTCCCTCAAGATCCATGTTTGTACTACCGACTTCTTTTGCCAAGATCTGGTTTGAATCCACCATTTGTTGGCCTCCGATCTCCTATTTACGAGTACCAGATGATCAATCACCATAATCCTGGCTGCTCCCCATTCCTGATGGTTTCTGTCCCCCTAATACCCATCAAAGAAAAAACTGGTTATTCTGACCTCGGCAAAATAATTTACCCTCGTCATATGGACACAAAAGGGATCCCATGCTCATTGCTGGTGATTATCCCGCATATCCCATTCTATCCTCATAAGGTCCTCCATCTTCTTCTAATTTTTTGATGATAAGATCCCACAAACCTCACAATAAGCCCCATAATAAGCCCCACAATCCAGAAAGCTTGCTGGTTAAATCCCTATGTTTGCTGCTTGATCTGGTTGAACTCGCATTTTACCCATCATATAAGATATAGACATCCCATGATGTCCAATCACTTAGATAAATCAACATCAACATCACCAATCATCAATCATCAATCATCAATCATCAATCACCAATCATCAATCACCAATCACCAATCATCAATCACCAATCATCAATCACCAATCACCAATCATCAATCACTAATCATCAATCACCAATCACCAATCATCAATCATCATCCATCCATCCATCATCAATCATCATCCATCTATCCATCATCATCCATCATCATCATCATCATCATCATCATCATCATCATCATCATCATCATAATCAAAATCAAAATCATCATCAATATATTATATAATATATAGTTATATCCTAGTACACATATAATATCATATAATCACATTGCGCTACGCATATCATCATATATCCCATGATTTGCCACGACCTCGGAGATCTCATCGGGGTCTATGTCCAGGTTGCCATCCAAGTCATCATCGAACGGCACCGCCCTGGGCGATCTTTTCTTTCGGTTGCGGTACCAACGAAGCTGGAGGAGTTTTTTGGGGGATTTTTAACCGGCAGAAAGGGGGGAGCCATGATCTATGGGTAATTGATGGGTGATTTATGGTGATTTATGGGTGAGTTTGCCAAGAAACACTGAGTTCTAATAAGTGTTTAAGCCTAACCGACGTGAAGTGCGATACTGGAGATGGGATCATCGGTCCCCTGAGGTGCCCGGCCCACTGTTGGCGATCGCCATGTGACCTGCAAGGTTGCTGTAGAGGTACCTTCTGCTGCCTTGAGTCAATAAGGATCTCATCCCATTGGGGATCAAGGGAGATATCAACCTATAGCTACAGCTTCATAGATCTCATGGTGCTGCTACCGAATGGTGGGACGACCTGTTGAAACTGTTCGGACAGCATGGATCCAGAGTGATTCAATGTGATTCCAGGAGTTGTAGTGTAGCTCGGTAAGAACCGAAGTTGATACCGTACTTCATGTATTTTTTATATTTTGACCGTATTGATGCATTCCTGGCAAACGTTGCCCTCGGTAAATATGCCTGCACCATCCTGCACCATGAATGGTATGGTAATGACATCTCCGTAAGAAATTGTTTCACGATGTTTCAAGACCGTTGCTACATCCAAGGTTCCTGGGGCTATCCCAGTGACAAATTGAATGTTTGATGATGGTCAATAAGATTCATGAAGTATATGCACCAAGCATGTGACTGTTACCAATAGCCACTCCGCCTCTGAACATGCAGTGCAGTAAGTGGTTAGGAAGCTGATGAAAGTCCCCAAAGCCTCGGGGAATGTGCAGCCCTCTACTCGGTCTTAAGTTGAGTCACAATTGGCAAGTTTCAAATCACACTTGCACTGGCCTTGCTGTTGCGGTTCCGGCAGCTGGGAAGCACTGAAACTGGCTACATTGAGCCGTGGTATGCCGTGATTGCACTTGAGCCCGCGAGTAGCATCAGGCATAGGTCAACTTGTGGTTGTTACCTTCCCCGTATTCCTTATAGATGTTCCATAAGTTTTACAGTTTACATCAGGTTTCCAGAAGTTGTACATCATTTTCCAGTGGGCTTCCCTTGTTCATCGAGTGAACTCCGGATTTGGTGAAGACCCCCTGAGCTCCCAGACCTGCCGTGGCCTTCTCCAAAGACGACTTCCCACAGCGACCAGTCCCAGGCCGCCAAGCGGAACTCAGGTGGCAGTTGGGTGTCCAACAAATGATAGGTGATGATAGGTGAATCACAGCAACAAGGGGTGGTAAATGGATTATTAATTATGTGTATGGGGGTTTTCTAAAATGGGGGTACCCAAAAATGGATGGTTTATAATGGAAAATTCTATTAAAATGGATGATTTGGGGGTACCCCTATTTTAGGAAACCTCCATACGGTTGTTGTATGTCTTTATTGCCCTTGCTTCCCCCTTTGTACTTGGGGTGTTGGGAGCAGCCCTGTGAGACAAGGATGACGCTTGAAGTTGGAAAAGCCTCCCCAAAGATCCCGATTGCAGTCGTGGTCACAACAAACTGCCATTCGCCCCAACACGGTCCCAACCTGAATTGCCAGGTAGACCTGACAATTTTCTGAAGCAGTAAAACAGAATTCCCCAGTGACGATGGACCGGCCACCATTCGCAGAATCAAGCAAATTAGTCACCAAACCTAGTCTTGAGTTATGTCTGGAGGGGTTCATATGGTTTCATCCGCCAAAAGATGGCCTTAAAATGCCTTAAACCACGGAAAAGGAGGGGTCGTTATCTTGGCAGCCGCGCTATTGGAAGTAGTGCCTCCCCCAAAAGCGACCCGCTTCGAAGGGGCACTGGAGACCTCAGGGACTCTGGGGGTCTCAACACCACAACTGGCAAGGTTGGATAAGGTCGGCAGAGCCTCCGCATGTGGAATAACTAATGTTCTTTGTTCCCAATAATAAACCCACTATTTCGGGATGGTTTGCAGAACTCATTTATGGTGATTTTGGGGATGGTTTATTCTTAGGTCTATCACATTACACAGATTCTCACAGATACCATCATGAACTACTTGTCAGATCTATGTTGTTCAAGAACTCCACTAAATTTAGTACCATTTATATTGATCTACATCAAATTGATGCATAAAATTTGAGGCTTTTCCCCTCATTTTTCAGGTCACCCAAACCCCAACCCCCACCATTTGCCAGCCATAGGGTGAACTCACCCGGCCTTGACCTCGATCTGGCTGCCTGCCCTGCAAGTGATGGTAGATTCACATGGGTTCACCAAGCATAGATGGGAGGGATTTACCAACTGCGAATGGGGATAACATATCCTAACCATAAGTGGGAATGAGGAAATTGCATGTCCTGGAAACAGCGTGCAAGAGTGATGACATTGCCGTGGACATCGTTATGTTGTCTTTGCCTGGCCTTCGATTAAGCAGAATAGCACAATACTTTCGACATGTGCGAAGAAAGGATTTCAATTTACAAAACCATGAAATACATAAATTAAATATCTACTCATGATATTACTCATGTCTACTAAGGTCTCTGTTCATGTATCATTCTGGTTGCATTTTTTCTGTTACTCCTGACTCGCGGATCACTATCCCAGCTGAATCACCATCCGCATTAATTTGTTGATAAACAAGAACGGATATCTTGCGCAAAAGCCACCATATGCTCTGCTCAAAATCCATCAAATACGCATTGATCGGCATCCGCAAGGAAAATAGCAGGAAATTACTTGATGTCTTCAGTCGTCTTGAGAATTGTTGAATGAAATAAGTACCACAGCATTTGCAACCAACATGACTATAGCCAATTGTATCCAATTGATCCTCCAATATCCCAAGAATATCCAAGAATCGGATACAGTTGCCATCAGTTGCTGAATTCCTCCACTGTTCCATACGGTCTTACCAACCGGATTCCCCATGATTTGCCGCACATTTCCCAAGCTTTGAAGCCCGGCCCCCTACGAATGGATCGCGTCTCCTGTGTCTCTGGAAGATCTTCGAAGCTGCGACGGACCCAAGGGATCCAACGCCGGCTGCGGCACTCACCTGGCCGATGACAGGACAAGTTGAAACAACGAACAATGGGTTATATCATGTTATATATGACCATGTTTGTCAATCCATTTCTTGGTTGGGGTATGTAAGTATAGCTATTACATGTTGGTAATTTTTGACATGGCTATGGAAAATAGTGGAGCATCAACATTCTCAAGAATACTCATCGGTTTATACAGATAGATAGATAGATAGATAGATAGATAGATAGATAGATAGATCGATCGATAGATAGATAGATAGATACGAGCATTACTCCATAGCTGTGTCAAATTACCCGGGGGTACACACTGAAACAACCAGCAGTTGATATACCATCACCATCCATCACCCATTCGAACCTGCTTCAACCCTCATGTCCGTCCCATGACGAGCCCCATGACGACTCAGTCCTCTTGCCGTGCCTCCATGCTCTCAGGCAAGCGCACGCCCCAAGAAGTCAAGACTTTGCCACAAAAATCTTTGTGGGTTGTCGCATCCGGGTGCCTGTTACCTTTCTGTTGTTTCGGCTGATGGCATCCTCAACATCTTCGGATGTTGCAGTGTAAGTCGTGCATTTCCATCCACCTATGGTAAGTCCCTGCGTGGTAATGCTGAAAGGCGACGGGCGCAGAACTTGGTCGGATGGAATTGAATTGCAAGGCCCTGGCCCAAGAATGTGAGTCCAGTCCATCGGGTTTTGTGACTCATTTCATCGTAGGGATTGAACAAATGAATAACAACAGACCGTGCTCAGCTGCTAAACACAAATATGTGCTTCCAAATGCAAGTAAGTCTCTCTCCAGATTTTGCTGTCTGGATGCCTCTTTCAGCATTGCCGGGCTGTCTCCAAAGTAGGTGAATTCACAACCCCGTGAGGCCGGCAGAAAAAAAAGCACAAGGTGGTGATCCATACTGTACACACACAAATAGATACACACACATACAACAATATTGGAGATGTTTTCCATCTTGGGTTTCCTCTTTCGATGATAAAATGAAAACTTAATCAGAGAATCCAATGAGTATTCGCGATATTTAGCAAGTATCATGGGTTGTCAATCAACCAGTATGGGCAACTATCTAGCCCCAAAAAAAGTCACAAATGGTCAAACCAAAAACAGTCATAGAAAAATCATCCACGATCATCCAAACATGGAAAGCCGGAGCAACCCATATTTTTCACGCGAGCAGCTGGTCAAGTTAGGCTCCAGCTGCTGGTGCAGGGGCCATCGCCGGAGCGGGAGCCAAACCGGCTGGCGCGGCTAAGCTGGGAGGCATCCACTTCGTGGAACCCATGATCCTTGGTGGAGAACGCTTTGGCAACCGGACCTTTCAATAAAAAAGAAACCAGAATAGAAATTGATCTAGATGAGTATCCTTCAGTAAACTAACCTAGCTATGGAAAATAAGCCATTCAGAAGTGCTTTACTGTACCTATTGAACATGATGATTTTCCATAGCTGATGTAGATTTACCAGACGGTACATTTACATATTCTACGAAGCACCTGTATATTATCCCCATCTGTGTTCCCCACGTCTGCTTCCACTTAACCTCTTGCCAGTCATCTTTGATGAAACCAGAGGGTTCCATGAAATATCACCCAGCATGTCCCCATGATGTCGCCATGGAATGCCACCAAATTGTTGCTCAAACCCCCATACAACCGTGTAAAACCAATGTGTTGCCATATTTTCCCATACTTTTCCATGGTATTCCCATGATTCTCCTATAATTTCCCTATGATTTTCCCATTAAACCTGGCCCATCACCATCTCGCCACCAGCAACCCACCAAGTCTCGTGGCGCGTGCCACGGCGGCAGCCGCCTGGCTGGTGTATTTGGGCACCGCCTGTCCTACTCGCCGTGCTTCATCCATGGCTTCCTCAGCTGCGGTCTCCTCGAAACGATGCCAGGGCTGGGGATCGTTTTCGCACCATCTTTCATCCGTTGGTAAAAACTAGAAGTCATCTGTTGGTAGAACCATACGGGATATGTTTGATATGTTTGTAAATACACTGTCCTGTATAATATACGGACTGTGTATATATATATATATAGAGAGAGAGAATTACATAGACATAATCATCATACGAACCCATTGCCTTGTTTGGGGCTGAAGGACTTAAAAACCCCTCAAACTCAAGCTGGCCCCCTAGAAAGGAACGGGGAAAACAGAAACTCACTACGAGGATGGAACATAAGCCATAGCTAAAAGCAGCAAATGTAGCTGGGGGTGGTACTTGCACGGTGGGCAGTTGGAGCTTTTGATAATGGTGATTGCTGTGAGAATTGACTTCAAACTCGTTTGCTTGATCTGGGCGTGCCTCTCAATTGATACTACTCAAATTCACAGCTTGATCATCATTTATATCACTGTCCATATTCAAAGTCGCCATAAATTGATATAAATAGGGGGATCCTACATCATCCCATGTTCAACCCATGTTTCAATATGTTTCCATCACCAAGGGCCCAACACCATAAACCGCGGCCCAGCCTTCTCCAAGGACTTCACCAACAAGTCGTGTGACTGCGCCTTGATGACTTTGGCCAAGTCTGGGTTGCTGGCGTAGACTTCCTTGAAAGCCATGGGTTTACCAGCAAAACTCAAAGGATTCGGGGGTTGCCAGCACAAATGGTGATTTGATGGCGATTTCATGGGATTGAATAGGATTTAATAGGTAATTCATGGGGTTTAATGGAGGCTTCCAGTCCTTCTCATCACAGGTTCTGAACCACACAGATCATTTCAAACAACTGTAACATACTGTAACCAGTTGCCATAATGTGGTACCCTCTGGTAATTAAACGTAGCTATTGAAAATGGCCATAGAAATAGTGGATTTTCCCATTAAACATGGTGATTTCCCATAGTTATCTTAGTTTCCCAGAGGGTAAACCATGATGCCATCCGTGCGTTGCTATGCCCCAGTCGTCCGAGCTTCGAGTTGATGATCCATGGATTGAGCTCCCGCCTGCAACTGCTCCGCCTGGTCCCTCAACTGTGATGCCTGGGATTCCTCAGGGCCCGACCGGGTCACCCAGCGGTCCCCGGGGGATCGTTCTCATCCCAAAGCCACTGGGAATTCCCAGGGAAATCTTCGGTTTTTCAATGGTTCCGCTCAATTTTTGGTGATTTGAGGGTTGTTTATTCCAAACATGGATCCTGGTATATCCCGATGAATCTGGGTAACATCTGGTCATAGATGGCTCTCAGCTCGCAGGTGGCCAGGTTGCTTCATGGTGCTTATGGGTGACAAATGGTGACAATCAGCATCAATCAGCTAGACTTCCTGTGTCACCACAACAGTTTGGCCCCACAAGTTGGACTTTGACCCAGGTCGAAGCATATCGCAGCATTATATCATATTATCATTCCATATCATCCCATCATGTTGATTTACCCAAATGATTTGATGATTCTGAATTCTGTTGTTTCTTTTTTCTTTTAGATATCTAGCAATGTTGGCATATTTATTTTGGACAGTACCCATCTTCAACCATGTTCATCATTTCTTAGTTTGCAAAATACCTTGAAGATCCTTCCAGCCAACAATTTGCTTAGAGTTCACGACCCAACGAATTCAACCAGATTGCGAAAAATCAACTTCGTACCTCTTCTGGCTTAGTGAACTATAGTTTAACTTCCCCCCTTCAAAAAAAACAACCCCTTTGGTGATTTCCCCTTTCTTGATGGTGAAATTCCCATTGAATCTTCATTTTGTCCAGGCTTCATACAGGGTTTGCTTCCTTTGCACCTCTCGGATCGCTGCGTTGTAGGGCTCCGCAGCTTGGTTGGCGGCCGCTGCGCTCGGTGGCTGAGTTGCTGTCGCATGGGCCTGCGATGGGTGATGTGGGGTACCGAACGATATGATACAATGATATGTATATATATATATACTCTGTGTCTAAATGAGAACACTCACATACATATATATATATATATTATGATATATATATATAATGTATGCAATTATATGTAAATATGTGTATATATATATATATATATGTACATGTATGTGTACGATAAAACATCATCCCCATACACTGTGGGTGCAAATGTGTACACCTACAGGGAAACAATAAACGTGGAACAAAAGACCGGGATAATGCAGCAAAACGACTTGCCCTTCAGCCCAACATGACTAACCACTTGGATCGTCACCTGGAAAGTCTCGAGCACTTTCTGGTTCATATCCTCTTGCCTCGTGGAGAAATGGGATGACATGGGTATTTTTATGTCAGGCTACCATCCCAAAGATTCCGAAAGATGTGCAACGTTAGTAATGTAAAATAATGTCAACTGCCTCCTTTTATGGTTGATCTTTGAGGTATATTTGCCGTCTACAACGCGGTCGCAATGGTGCACCAAAAACAGGAACAAACCGCGGGCCACAGGGCCGATGCCCTCGCAGCAAATGTATATACTGAGGCGAATTACCCTGGGAAAACCTTCGTCCCTTGCTTGTGTGGCCTCGGCGAATATGTCACCACAAGTGGGCACATATTCAATCCGTCCAAAAAATGTTCTGTTCTGTTAAAACAGGAGTAGTTGAGATGCACTATCATACCTGGCTGTTAGTTTTAGAATGTTTTAGAGAAAATTTTGTGACCTGCTTTAACACATTATCCCAGGAATCGGTCGCCCAGTGGCTGTTGCAGCTGTCGAATCGCCACCTTGGTGGCCTCTTGGGCAGCCATCTGCGGGGCCTCCTGCCACAAAGCAGTCGGTAGGTAACATCCAATGATCAATGTGTTTTTGGTTCTACAATGTTCTATCTTCATGCCTGGCCTACAAAAAATCACACTATAGCCATCAATAGCCACACCCTGGTGTGCACTAAGCTATATATTTGCGTATCAATAGCTCACATCTTGGCAAAAGAAATGTTGGCTGAACAATGCTGAGAAATTCCTCGCTCCGACCGAACACGATCCTGGATCTCTTTCAGTTCCTGCTCGGCTTTCTTCACCTAAGGTCGGGGTGACATCCTCCACTCTCAGGGGGTCCAGAATCTCCACTTTTTATGGGGGGGACCCTTTGGTAAACTGCAGACTGTGATCCTTCCAACTCCTCCAACCATCCCTGAAAATTGCAAATAGATTTCTACAATGTTCTACACATTTCTTTACCCCACTGTATCTCCTAAGGGGTGAAACTACATAGATTTTGAGAGTGTTTATGGGGCTCCTTAGTTCTCATTTAGTAGGGAGATACTGTCTCATCCAGCTCCCAACAGCTCTTGCATGGCCAGGATCTCTATCAAGCTGCTACTTCCAGCACACCTGGATGATGGTTTTAATCCGCCTAAACGAGTCCCTAGAGATCATTCATGCCCGGCAAGATGGAACTGACATGAGTTGACACATCTATGAAAGAAACCAGCAATCAAACTCAGATTCACTGATCATCTTCAATTTCCCCCAAGTGTTTCCATATTTTCCCATATTTTTTTGGGGGAGAACTTCACCTCCCCACCATACTGCCGCGCTCAGCCCAAGCCACCGCTGCCGCTGCGCTCAGCGCGTAGACGCCGGTGCGGGCCGCCGACTCCTTCAGTTCCGTGGTGATTTCCTCGGCCAAGCTGCCACGGGACTGCGCCAGCTCCAGGTTGGCCGTGGCCTTCCTTGGGAGCCAGGGCCAGCATGCGCCAAGGCCATTAATGAACCATCAAAAATTGGAACCAAATGGGATTTGATAGGATTTTAAGAAAACAAAAAAGAGATCTAAATGGGATTCAATAAACCATCAATAGTTGGATCTAATACTTGAGATTTGATTTTAATAAGAGTTACCATTGGATCTGTTAAATGAGAAGCAAAGTGAGAATTTCACATGATTTTACCAACCAAAATTCTGATCATATTTTGATCAATGCGTGGTCTCACACCCAGTTTCTAGATTCTGTTCTCCTCGAAATCCGCATTTGGGAGTTTCTATTTGATTGGAGGTTTCACCCCATCCAAAATATGGAAGTGAATTTTAAATTGTGATTTGAAATCGTTTTGGCATGACCCAAAACACATCCCTCCACAAAGAAACAATCGTTTACATACCAAAAGTTTGAGCAGTTCGTTGGTGGCATCTCCTTGGGGGCCCTGCTTATAGCACATCCCAGATTCATGGATTTTTCCCATTTGTATACAGGCCATAATCACAATTAACAACCAACCACATAGCAAATGTTGCATTTTTTGCTGGCAGCTTCCCCTTTCTGTTGACATATAAATGCTCAAAGTCTATCCAATTCTGGTCCAGTTTCGCTGTGTTCTGTTGGTTCATACAAGGTAGTGCCACCCAATTGTAACCTGTTTAATTTTCACCCAACAAACTCTAGATATACCAAGATGTACCTACCATGCACCCAAGAGTTAAGCATATAGACCCTACTTATAAAGCAACTTGGGGAAGCATACCCTTGTATCCACAATTCTATCTGGTTGGTGGTTTCACTCCATACCAAGAATCTGAAAGTTGGGATTCAACATGATTGAAATCCATATATATATATATATATGTATATCTTTACATCACCGCGACATATCCCATCAGTACCATCAATTAACTATATCCCAGTATGTATATTACCATTGAATCGTCATAGATTATCCACTGACAATTCCCATGATCTTTCCTCAATAGAATGAACATATTGAAAATGTGAAATTCTATCTACTTCAGGATGGCTACTATGATTACATCTATATGTATCCCATGAACTCCCGTGATATAAGATACGTTAAGATAGGTATGTATGCATATATATATATATATATGTGTGTGTGTGTGTATGTAAAAATACATATGTTATGTATAGCACCATTGATTCCCATTAAATCACCTACACATACATACATTACATAGGGAAAATTACATAGGGAAATATAAGATAAACATATTTAATGTATATTTATCTATTATATATATATATGTATATCTGTCAGATAGGTAGGCCCCACCTCTGCCACTGCCTTCTCGCCAGGTGTCGCCTCGGCCGCAGCCGCCATGGCCTCCGCCTGCGCCACCTTGGCCTCCAGCGCCATGGCAAACGCCTTCTGACCTCGGCCACGTGGTGAAAATGGCAAGGATCTTCATGGATTTTCAGTGGTAAAAACCACGCACAAATGCAGCAAAAATCTGTAAAAAAGGCAAATCACCCTGCGTTTCACAGTATGAAACATTGTCCGGAAACAAAGTGTCACCATCTCTTTTTTGCCAAAGATGAGGGAATTCGTATGAATTTTGTGACATTGAATTGGGACGAATTCTTGATGTTTATCAGCGCTTGGAGTTTTACCGGCGAGCACAATGTGCGTGTTTCAACAATTATAACACCTATCTACGCATAGCAATCCGCGGCTCAGTCTTATTGACCCTCCGCATCGGATGATTTCAGGTTCATTTGCAGGCCCGTGGCGGTACCTCATGTTGTGTCGTCAGCTGGTCTACCCATGTTGCATCCATCATCTCACTCCCTGCTTTTGGTGTTTGTTTTCTCAATCTTTTTTTGGTCGTTTTGTTTTAGCATTCTTAATTGGTCAGCTCCCACTGTCGCCAAATCTCTCCTTTTTTTCCAGATTTCATGGCCGCCAGCGCCCTCCCAAGCCGCAACCTTTCGCCAAGCTTCCCTCTGCCTGCGCCACCTGCGTCCCCGTCTCTGCGCTCGCCGGCGCCGCCGCGGCTGCGGCCAATGGTGCCATGGCGGCGGGCGCGGGCGCTGGGGCTGCGGGCAGCGCGCCTTCGATCAGCAGCGAGGACTCCAAAGGCAGTGGCACGCTGGGGGTACACCTCAGCACGGGGAGCAAATGGGAGATGTAATTCTCACACGTTAAATGTTAGTAGAGCAGTAGGATCCATCCCCAAATTTTCAGTACCATAAAGGGGTGGTATGAACGTGTATAAATCATCAAAATATGGCTGGTGTATTACTGCTTTACAAACAGATATGCGGGTAAAAAAAATGAGAGAGAGAGAGAGAGAGTGAGAGAGAGAGAGAGTGAGAGAGAGAGAGAGAGTGAGAGGGAGTAGTTAAATGCAATAAAAGATAGAGAGATGAGAGGTCTGTATTCATGTGCGCTCTATGCGTATATGGCGTAAACCATGGACGTGAGTAATTATTGCAAATGTGCATGTGACAGTGTGCATACATCCGTACTCCGAGATTCTTGTTAATGCATACTATTTGGATTAAGCACTATCGCAAATGGAGGGAAGTGGCCCTTTGCTAAGATGGTCCTTAGATTCTATTGGGATGCTTTGAGCAGATTCCATCCATCCTGATTGAAAGTCAAGCGAAACTGCTTCAACATCCTGGCCTGCACATCCAAACCAGAAACAGGCACCTGAACTGATATGAATTGACTACATCACCCAGGTCCATGGAATTCCTCTGCCCGGTTTGGATTTCCCGGTTTGGTTTCCAATCCCTGTGACAGACTCCCATGGCTGGAAAACTACCATTCACCAACCCTTCACCCAGCTTTGCCCAAGGCATAAGCTCCACAGCATGTTGGTCAAATAGTTCAGACATGTTCAGATATGGAACCCGCCACCCCC
Organism: Symbiodinium sp. clade C Y103; assembly: GCA_003297045.1. Classification (NCBI taxonomy): domain Eukaryota; class Dinophyceae; order Suessiales; family Symbiodiniaceae; genus Cladocopium; species Cladocopium sp. clade C. The sequence goes on along the minus strand of BGPT01000951.1, from coordinate 192,735 downwards.
AAAAAAAAACGCATCTTCAACCACTGGTTGTGGCTTTCTTGTGACTGTTTTCCCAGGGTTTCCCCATGTTTCCCCTCATCCAACATGTCCAAAAAAATCCCAGGCGCAAGCTCTGCTTGGCCGTGGGTGGGCTACAACTCTGCAGGCAGAAGCGCGAGTAGTCCGTGGCACTTTCCGAGACATCGCTGAGCTCCGCATGGTGCAGCGCCATGGCCGTGGCGGCTTGGAGGTCGTTGCATTCCCCCGGGCAGCTGGAGGCCTTGGGAAGCGGAAATGTGTAAGGCATATCTTCCCACAAATCTCCAACAAGATCAACAACAAAGTCAATGACTATCATTGACTATCGCTTTACTAGGATTTTACTTCTCTATCTCTTCTGGGGTTGCTATGGGTCTATCAGTGCTCAGTCAGAAACATATGTTCTGTTCTGCATTGTTTTGCGGTATCCCATCATGTTCATTCATGTTCCTGGATTCTACATGACTAAACACTCTTTGTTTTTGGTGATTGGCCACTTTGAAAAATAATATTACATGTTGTTTCCTGATTTTCCTAGGGGTTAGATCTTTGTTTTTGTGGATCAACTAAGTGACACATCCAAAACAGCACCTAAACAAAGGGTGTGGAATAGTTTTGGGATTTTTTTTTGCAACAAGTTTAGGATTTTTTTTTGGATTTCTTGGCTGGTACCATTTGCCTTGTGTTTGCAATGGTTTTGAACTTGAATTTGCCATTTTGCATGGTATTTGCCACATTTGGGCATGTTCACCTTACATTTTACTTGGGATTTGCTACATGTGGGCATGTTCACCTTCCATTATGTATGGTATTTGCCACATTTGGGCATGTTCACCTTCCATTTTACTTGGGATTTGCTACATGTGGGCATGTTCACCTTCCATTATGTATGGGATTTGTCACATTTGGCAAAGTTCACCTTCCATTTTGTATGGGATTTGCCACATTTGGCCATGTTCACCTTCCATTTTTTATAGCATGTTTGCATTCCATTTTGAATGATATTTGCTACATTTTGGCACTTCAACCTCTCATTCTAAATGATATTTGCCACGTGAAGGTTTCTTGAGGGTTTCTTTAGGGTTTCATTTAGGGTGTCAGTTAGGGTTTTTATTCAGGGTTTCAATGTAGGGTTTCATTCAAGGTTTCATGTAGGGT
>BGPT01000951.1:158452-191219 GCA_003297045.1 Symbiodinium sp. clade C Y103 | reverse complement strand
AAAGCAGGAAAGCAGAGAAGCAGAAAAGCAGAAAAGGCAGGAAAGCAGAGAAGCAGAGAAGCAGGAAAAGCAGGAAAAGCAGGAAAAGCAGAGAGGCAGGAAAAGCAGGAAAAGCAGAGAAGCAGGAATCCACAAAAAAATCCTAAACTTGTCGCAAAAAAAAAAAATCCTAAAATAATTAGCCCTCCCTAAAAAAATCACTAAAAACTCCAGCATTTGGTGGACTGCCCAGTGAGAGAAAAAAAACAACTTTCCTCAAAGAAGAAAACCGAAGTTCACCAAAACTAAGCAATCAAACAGTATCAAACACATCACCAAAAAAAAAGCAGCAAAAAGGACGAGGCCATCATCTCCATGGTACTGCGATGGTGAAGAGTGGCGTGCACACCACGGAACTGCCACGGAGGAAAGATTGCTGACCCGCTTCACAGCAGCTGCAGGTGCATGCCGTAAGTTTGGTGCTGCTCGTGAGTGCAGAGGCGAAGTCCGCCAGGAGCAGACCAGCCTTGCCAAGATCAGACGGATTTCACAGGAGAAGTTCTGGACTCAGAAGCGGTGGCCATCTTGAGGCCTTCGTGCCGAACCATCCTATTCTTGGATAGTTGGGGAAGTCAAAAATTGTGGGTCATTTTGAAATGGGAGGAAAACTTGGGCGAGATGTGTTGAAATCATATGTGCAAATTGATTGAAAATCTGTATCTGAACATGGATATATACAGTTGGCAAAGCAGCTCATCCGGGGTTTGCTCGAGGTGCCCCCTAAAGAACAAGCTGGCTACTATATAGTTTACATGATTTTAGCAACAATTTCGATAATTGTATATAATTGTGGATTTCCCATTGGATAGTATTGCAAAACTCAAGCCAAGTTGCAAGCAAAGCCCTCGCCATGCGTGGGAGGGATGCTACTACAGTTGAACTGAAGCACATGAGTGCTTGAGCCGAGATGCAACACCATCATCCTCCTTAACCTTTGGCCATTCATGCGGAGACCAAGAACATTGTCCAGGATCTGAGACAGCCAATCTTTTGAAATAAAATGCCAAGTATGTAGGGCTTTGCCCAGTGAAATCTCCTGAAACGGAGATGCTGGTAGCAGGACATGCTATACAACTAACAGATTGAAAGGGTGCGGATCGCACACCAAGGGGTGAGACCTGTACAAATCCCCTTCAAAAAGAATGGCATAACATGACCGGTGACCTTGCAATAGGCTGGGGCACCAAACTGATCAAGTCTGATAAACAAATGCACACTTTTCTGTACGAATTATGATTATGGATGAGCTTCCTCTTCGAACAGAATCACTGGAATCATATCAGCTTGATGCTCAGCTGATATTCATTTTTACCGTGACGGTTTCTGCAGTTTTTTTGGGGGGGGTTCAAGCCCCAACACTTGTGTGTGACATAAACAGGCAATGAATGAAAATGGATGAACCAGTTCATGAATAATGTCAAGGTGGGATTAATAAACCCCCTAGTAATGGTTAATGTCAACCACTATTTGGGGAATCCTCCATGATTAATAAACCATGGTTTATTAAAAACAACAGGAAAAGAACCATGGTTTTTCGATGTTGGGATCATCGCCCCTGCAGAAATCCTCACAGCATCAATATCTTGTAGGACCATGATGTCCACGTTGACTCGCTTGGTCCCTTTCGCCGCCGTTTTCGCCCTGGGCTGCATGGCATGATGATGTCAACATAGACATACTTGAAGGTGTCCCCTAGCACAAATATGGGGGATAAGTCATGATAATTCCCCTTACTAACCATCATTCCAGTGAGGTCGCAGTAAGGTCGTTATAATTTGCCCAGACAAAACAGCCAAGAAACTCGAGATTTTCCTTTTCCGCCCTTGCCCTTTCCTTTGCCTGGAGCCAAAACTGGGAGAAGTTTGGCACAGCTTACCGCTTCATTCGCGACACTCGATCTATTGACCTATAGCCTATATAGTGGTACTTAGGTGATCATCCCACGTGCTAACTGTTTGGTACCCCAGGAAATGATTGTGACACATTGATTTTCAAAGGAGTTTACCTATTTGGGGAGTTGCTGATCATGCTTGGAGGATTGCCTCACCTATGCATCAGGTTTGTCAAAACACTGCGGGATACCGCTGGGATACCGCAAGATAGCAATCTTCATGAGGATGAGGAAAATGCTGATCAACCATTAGATTCCTGGGTGCCCTATTTTCAGACAGCCCATATTACCGCAATTTTGCTTTTAATCAAACCTTCCATGTTGGTGGTGTATTGTAGGGCTAGCTAGTTCCCAGCAACAGTGCTTGTTGGGTTTCAATCTGTACGTCTGGGACTGGTGCAAAGCTGAGGTTTGTGTGGGCTTGCTAATGGGGTACCTCATTCCATCCGCTGTCGAATCAACCATATTTCCAGGTAAAATGGCGAATTGGGGGGGGCATACCCCATTTGAAAAGACATGGTGTCTGAAGACTCCAGGCGTTTTGGTTTGGACATGGATCCCACCTGGGTTGCACCTCCGCCACGCGAAGCCGCGCCCACCGTCACGTGCCAGCCAAACGGCTTCCATCATGGGCACTGCGGTGGGTGTCTGCAGGACATATTTGCCGCTTCCCCACTCCAAGCACCTCGAAGAGGGATGGATCTCGGAAATCCTGGGAATTGTGATTCAGTCATAACAGTGATAATCCAAATGCGACAGTGACTTATCACAACCAATGCAGTGAAAATAAGGATTCCAACTCCAACGACATTCAACCACTATACTAGGGATATCTAGGGATGCAATCTACTATATGGAGTCTGTAAGTTGGTCAAGTTGGTCAAAGTGTCCATGAACCAACGTTATATTCCCGAACAGTTGAAAGGGGTTAATGAAAGAAAGTCCGCTGGGCGGGCCAAATCTATAATCCTGCAACGGAGTTCCAAAGCAAGATCGGAGTATGGCTAGGCCCCGTGAAGATGGGGGAAACTTGCTGCAAGCACAGCTTTGTGGCTTTTTGTGGTTACAATCCGGTATTAGTATCAGATTGCAAAGAACAACGTCCGCATCTTTGACCAAAAAAGGATAAAAAAACGGTTTTTGGCTCTTCCCCATCCCAACATACCGCTCCTCTGGCATGAATCATCCCATCTTTGGTCGAAAAATCATTCCGTCTTTGATCGAAAAATGCAAATTACTAAGTGCACTGCCAATCACATGGGAATCCTAAGGCAACGTCAGTTCTCAAGCTCCACATGGGGCTCCACCCCAACCTACACCTGGCCTCTTAGTAGGGTTCCAGCGCAAGCTGAAGGGTCGCTTTTGCATGGAGGAATTCTGCCACTGGTGACCTGGCAGTGCAACATGTCTCGCACCACCATCAACATAATCCAGATGGCTACGTGCAAACCACTAGATTCAAAAAAGCAATGCAAAATCGTAGAATCATGTATAACCAATTTAATTATGAGGTTTGTCATTCATGACTCCAATACCTTTCTCATCCTTCGGGCAAGCTACGTGTGACGTCCAAGCCATGCACGCTATAGGTCTCTGTTGGGTCGCGCTGACTCTCCCAGAATCCCTGCAGAGCTGCAACAGCGAAACGCGCGCCATTCATGTCATGGGGCTCACCAGGCTCACCTGGGGCCAAGGTCACTGGCAGCTCCTGAAAACGCACCCCCAATTGGTCCAACCGTTTCAAAACATATCTAGAAATCAGCTTCCGAAAACCCCCAACCAATCCACAAAAACCTAAATCGAAGTCACTCTCCGGCGCAGCAGCGTTGCCAGTGCTGCCAGTGTTGCCAATGTTGCCAAGGTTGCCCGTGTTGCCAGTATCACCTTCAGTTTCTACCATTGGATTCGGCCGCCGGGTCAGCAGCACCATGGCTCGCTTTGGGGCCGCCACAGGCAGCTGCGCTCGGGCCGCGGGTTCGCCTGAAACCTTGGAGCAACGGCATACCACCTTCAAAGGACTATAGATGCTCTGCAAAGCCGTAGATACTCTGCAAACATCCGCAGGACAACTATCTATATCTATATCTATATCTATCTATCTATCTATATATATATATATATTTTGAAATATATGATATATTATATGGGATACATGGGATTCCATATTCCTTGGTCCTTCATCAGCTTTCATCAAAGTGGCCCAAAAACATACTTCATTCAATCCAGTGATTCAGCAGCTTTGACCAATTCTCATAGTGCCCACACGTCACGGCCAACCTTCACCCGCATTGCCCAAAGAAAAGAAATACATATATCATCGTTTTAGTAGGATATGTTTTTTTTCTGCAGAAAGATTGCGGAAAATCAAACGGTTGGCCCAAAAACACCCAACATTCACCATGCTCGTACCGTCTTATCCTCATGTTTCATCACTTTCTAATATTGCACCTGAAACTACCCAACTCCCTGGACGTCCATGGCACTGTTACTGGGCACTGCAAGGTCTCGTTCTTCGACTCAGCGATGGCGGTCCACATCTTCTGGTCGTTCACCACGATCCTTTCACGGCAAAGTCAGTTTACAACTAGTTTCACAGGATTTTTCTGTTCTGACTGTTCTATTCCCCTTTGAGGTTGCTATAATTAGACTTGGACGCCAGGAGGGGCCTTCATACTCTATAAACCCTGGAGCCATAGAACCCCCACGGCAAAAGAGTCCGTCATTTCCTCGAAAATCTTCAGGTAGCCAAACCCGATCACCCCGCTTTTGGGCAAAACGGAGTGCTTTCCTGATTGGTACCAGTAGTACCGCACAAGGCGGTGGCGGAAGTTTCAAAAATGGCAAACCTATAGGAGAGGTTCGTTGCTGTGACTGATGGATGGCAGAGCGAACTCACTGATGGACCGACAAGTGGTTGGAGCGTCGGCCTATCTATCTGTCTATCTATCTGTCTGCCTAACTAACTGACGAACTGACTGACTGATTAACTAACTAACTAACTGACTGACTGATTAACTAACTAACTAACTAACTAACTAACTAACTAACTAACTAACTAACTAACTAACTGACTAAGTGACTAACTGACTAGCCGACTAACTGACTAACTGACTAACTGACTAACGGACTAACGGACTAACCGACTAATTGACGAACGAAGTAACTGACTACTTGTAGCTGTAGTTGTAATGTCACGAAAAATCATCTTAGCATCGCTGATGATCTGATGCTCCAAAATGACAACCCTCTCAGGAAATCAACGCCCTGACCTCTTAACATCTCTGCTGAAGGGGTCAGCACATGTACGACGGTAGTTCTCAATCCCATTGTGATCAATTTAACATGCGCTCGAAAAAAAGTTCTGCACGCAGTCACAGATCCCTCTACACCCAGAAACTCCCATTCACCAAAACACTTATTGCACACGAACTGTTGTAAATAATAAGTCCTGCAAAAATCCTCAACTGAACAACCAATTCCATTCAAGGTTCAGCTCCGGTTGTACCTGTCATGTAGTTAAAGTTGTAGTAGTAGTAGTAGTAGTAGTAGTAGTTGTTGTTGTTGTAGTAGTAGTAGTAGTAGTTGTTGTTGTTGTAGTTGTAGTTGTAGTTGTGGTGTAGTAGTTGTAGTTGTAGTAGTTGCAGTTGTAGTTGTAGTTGTTGTAGTTGTAGTTGTAGTTGTAGTTGTGGTGTAGTATTCCGAAACGAAGCAATTCTGTGACACTTCCTCAATTTTTGAAGTTGACAACATCAAAAACAAGGCAATTCTGCGAGGCTTCCTTCAAAAATGGAAAGTTGAGTGTGCAGCTGACGGCCTCGTACCAATGCGTTTTGCGATTTTTCCATGCCATGTCTCNTGGAAAAACACAGTGTTTCGCGACTTTCCTACCTTTTCGCGCACCTGCATCTCTTCTCTTCTGACTTTCTTCATCGTCTGACTTTCTTCATGGCTGTGCGTTTCCATCTGTCCATATTGTCGGAAGGTTTAGCTTCTAAACTTCCTTCGANTCTTCTCTTCTGACTTTCTTCATCGTCTGACTTTCTTCATGGCTGTGCGTTTCCATCTGTCCATATTGTCGGAAGGTTTAGCTTCTAAACTTCCTTCGATGATTAGTCATCATATGTCATCATATGTGTCATTGTCAGACTCTGGTACGCATGTGGTACGGCATGGTCATCCATACTTGGAAGCCTTATGGTGGGTATATTGAGCACTATTGATAGGGCGTTGACATGCGTTGACCATCCTCCAATATTGCCAATGTGCTGCTAAACCTCATAGTCACACGATAATCACACCAGGAAGCAACGATTTTGGGTGCCAATAGCAACCATATCATCCCAAAAAGACGTACAAGCAATAAGCCAATAACCCTAAAACTGGGGATGGCTACATCATCATCATCATCATCATCATCATCATCATCATCATCATCATCATCATCACAATCATCATCATCCAATTATTATGCACTATTATCGCACTAAGTAACCACCCACTTTTCCCGCATTACCATCATGGCATTGTGTTTGCGTTTGTAGCTGGGTTTGCCATCAAAATTGGTGCTTTCTTCCACTATCATTACATCATGTTATCCATTATTGCCCCATTCTTATATTCTTATCACGTACTTAAACCTACTATCCCATAATGATTATCCCATTCTTATCCATTATCTTTCCCTAGTGTCATCATTAGTGGCTATATGCCAATAACTGCTTGAAATCCCAAGCAGTTGCTGGTTAAATCCCCTGATATTCCCACGGTGATCCCACAGTACTTGGTCAATTCCCACCATCATCCCATGATGTTCCCACTATAATCCCCCCATAGTTGGTAAAATCCTCCTACAATCCCATTAGTGGCTGTACTCCCATTATACCCTCTGGTGAACTAACATAGCTATTGAAAATGGCCACAGAAATAGTGGGGATTTTCCCATTGAAAATGGTGATTTTCCATAGTTATCTTAGTTTACCAGAGGGTATACTCCCATTATCCCATTCTAATCCCAATATTCTTATCCAGACATCATCTCCAAGGCACATCCCTCGCCCGCAGTGCCGTTCCACGATGGCTTGCAGCTCGCGCCGCGCCGCCTTGCTCTCCGGCAGGTCCGCCTAGACCACATCGATGGGGTTTGGGGATATAGCTACCGTGTAGTTGAATGGGTTTGTCTGAAAATGGGGTACCTCTAAATTTCTAAATCCATTTGTGAATCATCATTATCCCCATGAAATTGGGGGGTATACACATTTTCAGACAAACCCTTATGCGCATACTTAAAAACAGAGTTTTGGATGGTGAAGGCTGCAAAAAATTCGTTGGCGGAATCTCCAGTTCTGAGCAGATCAACAACCTTCATTGGTTCCCATTCAACCGGACTTTGGTTGCTAGTTTTTCCCACTGAAAACAGATCTTGGCAGGTTTTTTGAGTTGGCTGGATTTTTTTAGGGAATCAACTTTAAACATGGTTCAAACCACCAAGCAGTATAATTTAGTATGGCCACACAGGAAATACCCACTGCCACTTCATCAAGAGTTGGTGAGGTTTTGCTTGCCAGTCACAGCGCCAAGTAGGCAGCTGGAAACAATCCCCGGGTTCAGCACATTGATGGTATATGGTGGTATCAACTTTGAGATTGCGGTTTTCAGTTTGATACATCGTCATGAAGCTGTGCGGTTGAATCTCAAGTCTAGCTGGTTGAACGCACATGTCTGTTGTTGGTGGAATCCAGACATATCCAAACAATTTTGTTGGTCAAATGTGTCAAGGTTAACCCAGGTGTCAGGTGAAGTTCATGTTGTTGTCATACTTACATTTGTCCGAAAATAAGGTACCCCCAAATCCGGTTGTTTAGCAGTTTAGCATCATTCCCCCATTCAGTGGCCATACAATTGGGAACAACCCATTTTTCAGACACACCCGAACAAGTGTCAAGAAAACCCCCATGGTTGACGGCTGATAGCCTTTATCTCCATCATAATCCACTAAATACCATGAAAGTGAATGTATTTGGGTATCCCCCATATATTGCGCATTAGTGCTTAATAAATGATTCTGGTTAGATAACTAATTAATACAATAGTTAGTTACTCTAGCAGTTACTATACCAATAGTTACTATACTATGACAGCCCCATGGTTCCAAACCCCCTGGCCATCTTCCACCGAGCGCCTGCGAGGCTTCGCCCAGATTGGCGATGACCTCCCCATGCCGCATGGCGGCAAAGCGACCTCAAAAAGTCGTCGAATCCCAAGGGACTTCTCCAAGAGAAATAGGGATTTCAAAAGGAAATTCATGGGAAATCCATAGAAAATTTACGGGAAATCCAACAAACATGAGAGTTTACAAACAAACAGAACATCTTAATATATAATGATTGATAGTCAGTGGGGATATGTCATGGAATATTCATGGAATATATGGTTGATAACCTCTGCTGTCATCCAATATAGCTGGCCGGGAAATCCGTGCACTAAACTAAACGGAGACTTCAATGGGAAAATCATCTGTAATTTTTGAGGGCAAGCGTTGTAAAACAACATTTCTTGTGAGCTGAATTGACCAAGAACGAGGCTTCAGACATACTACGAGGTTCTACGGAAGGCTAGAAAAAGGTTTCGTTGAGAGGTTTCAGACATATCATTGAGTTGTTGTTTTTGGTTATTAATGGTATACCATATCAGATGCAAGCATATTGGCCAAACTAATAGTGCTTTTGAAGTGGGAGTCAAGTTTGGCTTGGGTACCGACAAGAACGTCACTCCAGCAATCTGAAGGCAGGCCGCCCTGTTTTTGGCAAAGTGAGGGTCCCCTGAAAACCGATGGATCACATGTAATCCATTTTTCACCCATTACGAATATGAACTTTATGACTTTGCATGACCAAATGGAACTCCAAAATCTCTATGTCATAGTCAATGATCAGCTTCACCATTTTTTTGCTAGAAATGCCACTCAATTTTTGGACAAACATGGACAAACCATGACGAACCCATGTGTACGTTTGGAACACCCCAAAATTATCAAACCAACAACAAGTTGTAGATCAATCGTTGAAACCATCGCTGTGGCCCCCGCCATTATAAGCTGGTTTTTAAGCCCATCATTTACGATTCAACCAACTGAAACCTCTCTTATATAGGGGGACCCCACATTGTGGTTACTAACAATTTATCACTCAGGGATTCCCATGGTCAAAACATGTCAAAACCATCAACCAGTCAATCATCAATGGTCGAAACTCGCTTTTTCCTACTCAGCCCCGAATCTAATGGAATATTCAACATTGTCCCTCTACATCTATCGACATCTACGGGATATCTGGAGTTCTCGCCGGAATCTCACCCCAGGTGGCATCATCCCCCGGATCGCAAGGTCAGCGGCGAAATTTGTACATCCACTTCTGAAGATCCACCCGCAGCAACTGCAGGGCCTCAGCCTCGGGCTTCACCTCGGAGGGGCCAAGGATTCACCCTGAAAACCTGTGGGAAATCTCGAAAATAGCTATGGAAAATGATGAAAAATAAATGGAAAATAAGGCAACACATCAAACTCCCACAGGAAAAAACAATGGAACCATATGGAACCATTTATCCTAGGTGGTATCCAAAAAGCAAAGGTGATAGGAAAGCGTGCCAGCTGCCAATGAACAACCTTAGGGTTTGCAGCTACAACAACCACTAGGGCTTATAGTTTATGAGAGATATGTCATATATCTACAATTGATGGGGCTATAACCAACTCATACCTTGGACCTTGGGCACCACCTCATGTAACATAGACATGGAAAACGGAGAACCCTCTGCAGCTGGGCAATTTTCCTGGGTTATGTCGTATAAGTTGCCAAAGGGTAAACCATTGAATATTTATATGTATATATATGCGTGTGAGTGTGTGTACATCTGTGTATATGTATATGTAACATGTGTATATATATATATATATATATTCATTTTTATATATATATATATGTATATTACTATTCACACATATATAAATATAAAATTATGTATATATGTATATATGTGTGTGTGTGCGTCTGGGAACAATTAAATCCATACCCAGGAGAGGAATTTGTGGCCTTGGCTGTGCACCATGGCCATAACCCCATGTCATGGTTTCAAATGGATAAGCGTCGATACCCTGGAGGGTTGTTGAGCTGTTTTTCAAAAATATATTCCTATCATAATGCCAAAAAAAAAAGGAAGGATTGACAATAGATAGAAATAGTGGAACCAACCCCACTCCAAACTTCTTTCATATTGTTCATATGCGGTTCTGTACATGTTCAGTAGGCCAACTGGTGATGGCGGTTGAACTATCTTGGGACTCTGAAATCAGTAATTAATCATTGCATTCATTTCATTCCCATTCCATGTTTTCAGTCGCTTGGTCTGTCTGGAGCTTGTGGAGAGAGTCAGGATCCTCACCGAAATGCCAAAGAGCAATCAGCGGAACTCGAACTTCCACCGCGCTGTTCGGGTCTGTGGACAGCTTCATGTATTCCAGCCTGCTGTCCTTGGGTGATTGGCAGTAGTCATTGGGGATCATCATTCCATTTCTATGGTTGAGCTCCCAATTTTCAACTTGTATTTGGGGTGAGCTCCCAATTTTCCTTACTGGCTCCCTGTGTGCCGCACACTGATCACATCCTGGCAAGGTTGACTTTTCCCTTGTTTCATTTGGAAATCAGTTTGGCCTCGATAGCCTGATTTTTTGCGATATAACTGAACTGGCATTGCCCTGGTTATTTTTCGCACACTCAATTTTGTGGATGCAGAGTTTGCTAGTGTTGGTGATTGCGATTTTCTCACAGCTTCCTTGTCATCACGGCATCGTTGCCGACAGAAAGGAGGAAGAACCGGCGGAAAAGAGCTGTGGCAAGAGCATTGTGGTGGAAAATCCGTGTAGGATCTTATTTCCCCTCAGTTTCTCAGCTTCAGTGGATTCGCAGTACCCTCACGCAGCATCATTCTCGAGATCATTTATTTATCAAGAAGATCACAGCACGTCTCAAGCAAGAAGAGATGGCGCAGTGGAAAGCAGCCAATGCTGGCTGGTATTGCGGATGGTGTCGAATTACCAATCGCAAGAATGCGCAAAGGTGCCAAACCTGTGGTTCTCATTGGCAAGAAGCAGCCATGCAGCCCCCTGGAAAAGCACGAGAAGGAAGATCTGGGTCAAGAACGAGACAACAAGCCTATGCCGACTATGGCGGTTATGGGGAACAAAGTTCAAGTTGGGATGCAGGAAAGTCCCCGCGTCAAAGAGGGTACACACCAAATCCCAAAAGTCGCAGAGCAAAGCGAGCCGCCAAAAAGAAGGAAAGTCAGGAGGAGTTTGCCCCCATGACCTCCTTTCAGCACTACTCTCAAAGTACTGCAGTAGCTCCTTGGCCATCGACGACTACAGCAGATCAACAATCCTCTCAAGCCTCGCGGCCAGTTCAGCAACAAGACCTCTCACCAGAATTGGTCACGGCATTGAAAGAGGCATATCCCTCAGAGGACCAAATGCCAGCCAATGTCAAAGCAGTTCTCGAGAAGGCCAAGGTCGAAACATCGAAGCAACTCACTACCAATTTGCACAAAGCCACGTCGGCTTTAGCCCGGGCACAGAAAGACCTAGGCAATGCAATCCAAGACAAGAAAAAGCATCGAGAGAAATGGATGGTCCACTTGCACGAGTCTATTCGTTTGTGGGAGACGCAGTTGCAAGATTATCGCGCCAAGCAAGCAAGTTTGCAAGATGCTGCCATGAAAGCATCATCCGCGGTAGACGCAGCAAGAGCAGCCATTCAGAAACTGAATGCACAGGCAGGGAAATCTCATGGAGAGGCCTCCAGAGAGACTTTCATGCTTGGAGAACAACCAGAAGCGATAGACTTGACAGTGGACATCGACGAGGAGGAGATCCGCAAGAAAATGCAACAAGTTCTTCAAACATGTGTGGACACGCTGGGACCGGCAGAAATTCAAATGCCTCTACAGACACCGCACATCGAAGAAGTGGAATCGGAAGCCGAATCCAAACAGAAGCGCCCAAGGGCAGAAGAGCCTGGGGCTGCCTCGTGAGGCTGGGCAGTGCACTTGCGTGTCTGACTCAGAAAGCAGGTCACGTGCCACACGAGTTAGATTGCCTTATCAGTCCATCTCCAAGGGTTGAGGCCTATGATTGTGACAGTGCTCATGATTGTGCAGCATGCCCAAAGAGTTGTGATCCTGAGGCATTGCGATTCACGCTTCCCAAAAGAGACCAAATTATTGATCCGTTTTCTGCTATCAGACAAGCATGGATTTTGAGATGGGAAGTTAGTCAAGCAAGTGATCCAGAGGTTGCCAGATCTGGAAGCGATGTTCCTAGCAGTAGGCCATCATGCATGAAACAGCATGGACTTGCAAGCAATGGGGGCGTTGCCCGATCTGTGAAGTGGAATTCCTTTGTTGATCTTTGTTTTGACACACCGTTTCATTCCCTGCAAAAAGATTCACTCACACTGCCAGTAGATTTTTCCAAGGTTTGGGTTGGCAAACCATGGGATGGCCGTAGGACTGTCCCAAGAAAACATTGCCTCAGCTATGCTCCTTCATGGGATTGGAGTGCCAATAACCGGACAATCTCACTGTTTGCAGATGAAGTAGAATCCGAAGATGATTTCAGTTCAGAGGAAGTTCCAGATGCTTGGATCACCAGTCTTCAGCACGCCGCAAGTCTGGCCTTAGCACAACTTCCTGAAGTAGATGATCCATCCTTTTTTGTTCTCACATGGTTCATTGATCATGAAAACAGCCCGTTATGCAACGTTCCTAGACTTGCAAGGCTAGGCAATGATGATTCTGAATGGTTTGAAGAGGTCACATACACATTGAGCCACCTCCTTGATAGAAACCTCATGACCTTCATAGACGTTGTCAATCCGAATCCGCCAAAGGCTGACTATGAAACACATGTGAGGCATGTAATCCTGACGCAGCGTCCAACGGTCAGGAAATCGATTTTGATTGCTGTGGAATTTCAAAACGATGATGGACCAAACAGAATCACCGCACTTGCCCTGGCCGCTGATCCGGTTCTCAATAAAGAATCAGTGATCGCCCAACTCCATATTTTAGTTCATACTCCGCCAAGTCAAATTCGGGTCCGGATTGGTAATGAAGAAATCACAGATGTTGCACAAGCTGTTCATGATGGAGCATGCATACAAGTTGACATAGTGCTCAACAAGGATGATGAGAATGCAGTTGAATCCAGTGAAACGAGTGATGAAGAGTCCTTGCTTTCCATTCCTGCAATTACCCATCGCACCCTCTATGAAGAGCGAATGGATCAGACAGTCCAAAACGCTGACATTGAGGACTGGAGTACAATGCAAATGGCATGCCTGATGTCTCAGCTCAAGGGAACCGACATCTCATTGGCACAGTCATCAATGCTTGCAACATTTGCAGCCGGTCAGCCACCGCCATATGAACAGTTTGGCAACCAGCATGCTGACCATGCTGAACCATCCGAAGATCCCGATGACAATGAAGATGATGATCCCAACAATTCAGAGAACAATGATGACAGTGTCAGTGAATCAAATGAGAATGCCAATCGCATCCAGCAAGTTCAACTTTTTCACTTAGATGATCTCTTGATTCAGACTGGAGTTGCGTTTTTCTCTTATGATATATTATTGCGCCAAGTCGCTCATGCTCTAAATGCTGAAGAGGAGTCAGTTGAAGCTGTTCACTCGTTGAACTGCATGCCCTTGCACACTCCGCAAGAAGTTGTCCCACTGATTGTGCAGCTTGAAGGAGACATGACCAATGCCGCACAACAAAGGCTCTGTCTAGTTGATTATGAGATGCACGGGCACTCAAGTGAGCCCCATTTTGCCACAGCACCAACAATTGACAGACAAGTTGTGGTCATTCCATCTCCAGCAGGCAGGGACACGGTTCTTGTTGCTTCAGCTGTTGATCACTACTGCCAGATTGAGCAGAGGAGATGCTTAGTTTTTATCAACGGGCATCTATGGCCACAACAATCGACAGAACGAAAGACCCTGCACAACGGAGATTGCATACGGTTAGTTATTCCGCCCTCCATTTGCATCAACGAACCAACGCAAAGGCTCCTAGTAAGCCGACAAAGGTTTTTTGCTGCGCTTGAAGGAATTACACACCACAATCTGCCAGGCAGAAGTCTTCTCGGACCAGTTAACTTGGTTGCACAAGAAGATGCGGATGTACAGAGTCTTTTGCAGCATAGCCACCTTGCTTTGAATTCTGCAAGTGCCAGCTCTGTAGTACACAAACCCAGTGGCAATCCATCAAGACACACGTCAATTTTTGTAACGCATCCATGCAGTCATGTACATGGTCGTACGCAGACGTGGTCTTACACAGAGGAATTTATCCAAGCAGTTCGACTGGTAAATGAAGCAATTGAAAATGACAATGCAGTCTTGCCGGAAAGCCTTCACCATCAGTCGGCCTTTGTGCAAGAGTTGTACCCCATCTGGATCTCAAATGCAAGGCCCAATCCCACCAATGAGGCATTGCATGCGCGTATTGAGACCTGGTTTCTGGACCATCAGAACAGACAAAGATCTTCTCACACGAGGATTGCAATTCTTTCAGATGATCCAGCACAGTGGGAGCAAGATCTCCTTCGAATATGGGGTGACTACAGAATTCCAAACGCAGACATTCATTTTGTGCTTGTGCATCCGATTCCAGCAGATGTGGCACCAGGAGTTGCGGGACAGATCATGTTAGTACAGAGAGCGGACCCCATGCAGACATCAGTGGTAGTCACAGTTGCTGATTCTCATGTTGAGAGGGGACAGCCAAGTTCAATTGCCTTAGTTCTGGCAAATATTGTGTCCCCGCAATCACTGATCTCAACCCTGGATTTGCACAATAGTTGTCCGCCTGAAGTCATTGTAAATAGATGCACTGTGTGGATCGGTGAACGTGAAATCCAACCTGATCAGAGGATGCGTGCAGCTCACGGACAAGCATTTCAGCTCGTTGTTGAAAGAGTTGAACCTTGGGATAGTAGTGGTCTTGAAAGTGTGCAGGATCCGACAGCGCCCAATGTTCTCTCCCCGATTCCTGAGTTTGCCAATCCGTATGGAGCATATCCACCTGATTGGTTCGTCCAATTGCAGGAAAGATTTGATCGTTTTGCAACTATTGAGCAGCCCAACGAGGGGCCCACCGCATACGTTCAAGTATGGTACTTGCATGGAGAGAATCAAGAGGTTTGCCCAATTCCACGAACTGCAAGGATTTCTGCCCTGCAGCATGAGTGGATCAGTGACATCACGTTGCCTTGGTCCGGACAGATTGTTCCAGGACAGCCGGTTCGACTGCATGTAGCGAAGCCAGAGCCACCCAAGAAAGCATGGCAGACACACATCGCTCACATCATTGTCATGCAGCGGCCACCCGAAGACTCCGCAGCCATTCTTGTAACAGACAGTTGCAACCGTGAAGAGGAGTTTCAGATACTGCAACTAGCTATGTTTAGTGTGGTTTGCATCAATCACAATGATTTTGTGTCCAGCCTGCCATCGAACTTTCTGCCTGAAAGTAGCATCACTGCTGTGGATAGAGGCTATCTGCGCTTTGTTAATTCGATTCCGGTTTGGCTTGGTCACGGTGATAGCATAGTGGTTAGCTGGTCAAAAACCGAAGATCCCAATGAAGAGCAACAACAATCGTTTTGGCCAGATTCCGTGACCTCAGAGCAAAGTCACTTGGCAGATGATGCAACTATGCTGCAGCTGACCTCACAGGAACTGCACCCCGGGACAAAGATTAATCTTGATGAGGTTGAAACCAGTAGCACCATCATCACTGCAATGAATCCCAATCATTCTGAAGGTGGGGGAGCTTTGTCCAGTGATCAAAATCCACAAGCTTGTGCGCGAGCTTCAGCTCCAACACCACTTCCAGAAATACCACAATTTGCCAGAGACATTCTTGGGCAATCATTGCAGGAAACAAGGAGAATCGATGACCAAATTGTCCATGGACAGTGGATCAGGGTGTGGTATATACACCTCCATTTACACATCAGGTCATATATGGCCCGACAAGTGCGGCTAGCAGGACCTCCGCACACATGGCGTCAGCAGGTCATTGAACTCTGGCAAGACGTGCTCATTCCTGAACAAGACCGAGAGATCGTGTTGGTCACACCGGCACCTCCTCGCCAGGATCAGGATCATGAGATCATGCATGATGTCTTGCTCTATCAGGGGATCGACAGCCGCTACATGCCTGGTCTTGTTACAGTTCAAACTGTAGACAGGACATACAGAACATATTCCGGGGCAGTTGCTTTTCTCAATGCAGTCAATCGACAAGCAGTTATTGAGGGTTTAGCGCTAGCTCAAGTTTGCCGTGAAAGATTATGTGATGTACGTCAAGGACGCACTGCCATCTCGGATACTCAATTCCATCAAATGATCCCTGGTCGCTCGTTTGTGATTCATGTTGGCAGGCTACGCAGTGTTGCGGCTGGCAGTGCCCCTCTATCGCAGCCAGCAACAGCTCCGAGAAGGCCACCAGGTGAACATAGGCACCCCAGTCACCCTGACAACAACCCGATCACACGAGACCTGAGATCAATGCTGAGAGAAGCAGGAATTGGTTATCCAGGGGCCTCACAAAACACCAATGCAGAGACCAGAAGTGAGGAAATTGCATATGAAGATGAGGTGATCACCATGCAAGCAGAAGCACATCATGACCCTGTCTGTCCTCCACCTCGAGTGTCCTCGTCATGCCCGGAGACTCCAGGAGATCCGCTGTCCCAAGTGGCCGTGTCGATCCCGGTGTCTCCGTGTGTCGACCGTGTCCCTGTCGCAGCCAGTCTGGTATTGCCAATCAGAATTGCTGAGGCACTTGTCGATACAGCATACGATGTTGAACACCCGATTGGACCAGGTATATTCAACAAATGTAGTTCAACAGATATGTCTCAGATTGTGTCCTTGCTGCTGCCGAGATCCAAGACTGTTCATTTGCTCCTGCCACAAGCATGGTCAGACATGCAAGTGCAAACAGCAATACAAAACTCACTTGGCCTGCTTGAAAAACCACCAAAACCAGTACCTGCTCGATTCACACGTGAAGCTTGGCAATCTCAGGCATTGAAATGGAATGTTGGCTCGTACCAGGATACGGCTCCAGGCATGGTCTTAGTGCTCGGTATTCGATACCACCAAAAGCAAGCTCACCCCCAGGTACTTTTGCTACCAAATGAGATTGAGCCGGCCACCTTGAGACATGTGCTTAGCACTGATCATGGATCGCTGCTTCGTGTAAATGGCAACATTCTCAATTGTTTGGTTGAACTGAAGTCAGGTGATGTCATTGAGTTTCATGCCAAAACTGAGGGAAATGAGCTACCAAGTTTTGCCACAACGGCTGTCACTATTTCGCTAGCAGCCTCTTTGCCACCACCTCCGGTTCCTTTTCAATGTGAGAAACCGTCCTGGTTAATCCTTGAACAAGAAGATTGGATTGAAACATTTGCAGAGAAGGTTGTGACCAAGTTTGATGCTCTTCCTCTTGGAGTCAGCCTGCACCCGAGCACATATGAAGCACTTCACTTGCAGGAGAAGGTAGATCAGCATGTTCCTGAAAGAATAGAACTGTACGTTGATGGCTCTGCTAAAGGCCACCACGCCGGATGGGCAATCGTTGCTGTCTCCTTCAGTGCATCAGGTTCTGTTTTTCAGGGATGCATGTCAGGCCTGGTTGAAGTAAATCCAGCATCACCTCAGTGGATAGGCGCTAAAGACCAATCCAGCACAGATGCAGAGCTTACAGCCATGGCTATCGCACAGGCAATTGCACCGCAGGTTGCACATGACTGCCCGATTGTCATCCGTCCGGATCTAGCGTTTAGTCATGGACTTGCAGCCAGGGTCATGACCTCAAAACATGACTATGTTCTCCCCAAACTGGTTCATTTGCTCGGAAAGTTCTGTGAAGATGTAGCTCAAGTGCACGAAGTTCGAGGACATGCAGAGAACCCGTGGAATGAACTAGCAGATCGACTTGCGAAGCACTCAATGCTACATCATCATGAGCATGGCGTTGCACCATGCCAGGTACTGAAATCGATTGCCATGTCTCCTGATGATCTCAAGTGGGCCTGGATTCAAAGTATGAAGGCTTCCTATGCGTTTGCAATGCCTGAACTGCATGAAGCAGCAATATGGCAGCCGAGCACAGCATGCTGTTTTTTCAAGGAAACAGAGGTGCAAGCGGAAATCTCACAAGATACCGCTACAGTTGATTTCAGCATTGTTTCACACAACGCTTTATCTCTTGCTGATGAAAAAGCCCTTGACCACAACTCTGCTAGGTGTGTGCGACTTGATGCCCAGTTTCATGAGAAAAAAGTTGCCATCCTGTGCTTGCAAGAAACTCGAACAGCAGAAGGTCGCAGAATAACAGACCACTATCAAATCTTTGCATCAGGCAAGAAAATCTGTGGCAAAGCACATCATCTGGGATGTGAGATTTGGCTACACAAGTCATTGCCTCTTTGTGTCCTTGGAAATGGAAAGAAGGTTTTTTTGAGTGATTTCAAGCCGATCGCTGTCAAAGCAACGCCAAGATGCCTGGTGCTTCGACTATGTGGACCATTCAACATTGTCATTATTTCAGCACATGCGCCATGCGAAGCTGCCAGCAGAGCATGGGAAGAAGTCAAACAATGGTGGGAAGATTTCGACATGTTGCTGGGATCTCTAACCACATCAGAATGGTTGATATGTGGTATAGATGCCAATGCACCCATCTCTGGTCCAACGTGAGAATTGTTTGGAGATCACGGTTTGGAGCCAAGTACAGCAACCGGAGAACTTTTCCAACAAGTTCTCCTCAATCATCATTTGTACGTTCCTTCTACCTTTGAAGAGCATGTTGGTCCTACTCCGACTTGGCGACATCCAAAGGGCAACTGGCTTAGGAGGGACTATCTTATAGTCAACCAATGGGCTTTCAACGCTGTTGACAAATCCGGTACTTTGCAAGACATTGACACTAGCTTTGGGCATGTTGACCATGTGCCGGTCAAGTTGCATATTCATGGTTTACTGCCTGCTCATGAAGTCAATAAAAGGCCAAAATGGGACTATGAGAAACTCAAGGATCCCGCATGTCAAGCCAAGTTCCAAGAGGCGCTCCGAACCCTGCCAATGCCAACTTGGAATGTAGGAATTGATTCCCATGCGAAATTGGTTGAAGGTCAACTCATGCAACTGGCGCAGCAGCATTTCGCGCCAACTGGCCCCAGACGCAGACAACGACCAGTGCTGCGACAATCTACCTTGAACTTGATTGCATTTAAGCGACAAGTGCTGCAACTTTACAGGCTCCATGATTTTTCAGATTGCTCGATTTTGAAAGAGGAGTTGAAGCAACTGGACAAAATGATCCGGCCAAAGGTGCAAGCAGATCAGCAAGCCTGGTATGACGAATGGTTACAGCAAATTCAAGATTCCGGTGATATCCATGACCACAGGTCTCTTTTTGCAAAGCTACAAAGACTTGGAAGACGTAAGAAGACCACTGGACCTGGACTGCGCCCTTTGCCGATTCTCCAGGGTCCGGATGGGAACATTGCCAGAACTTTTGAAGCTTGTCAAGAAGTTTTCTGTGAGCAATTTTCCAAAATTGAAGCAGGTATTCGTGCTTCCATGGTGCAGCTGCAACAACTGCACAAGCCGCAAACCTGTGCAAATGAAGTTGACGTTTCTCTCTGCCCATCGCCTTATCAGCTCACCAAGATCATTCGAAAAATGAAAAATCGAAAGGCGCCCGGACCAGGGGGACTGATTGTAGAAGTTCTCAAAGCGGGTGGAGAAGAGATTAGTCAGCATCTCACGCCTCTTCTCACGAAAGCAATTTTCCACCAACAAGAGCCGTTACATTGGAAGTCAGGGCTACTGATTCCTTTATTCAA
Organism: Symbiodinium sp. clade C Y103; assembly: GCA_003297045.1. Lineage (NCBI taxonomy): Eukaryota > Dinophyceae > Suessiales > Symbiodiniaceae > Cladocopium > Cladocopium sp. clade C. Next base: position 171,303 of record BGPT01000951.1, on the reverse strand, counting down.
AGGAAAGGGAAAGGTGCAGGATCCCGCGTCATACAGATCCATTTTTCTGTCAGATGTGTTGGCGAAAGTGCATCACAGTGGTATCCGCCAATGTTTAACCCAAGCTTGGCATGCAGACTCCGATGTGATCCAATATGGTGGCAAACCTGGCCACGCCACAGATTTGGCCCATCACATCCTAAGCATGTTTTTGTCATGGGGTCGTGCAAACAATAAGTCAGTTGGACTTTTGTTTGTAGACTTACAAGCGGCTTTTTACTCGGTACACCGAGGGGCCTTTTTTGAAGGTGAACTGAACGACAACCTCCTGTGCCAAGCATTGTGTCAGCACGGGGTGCTGCCTGAAGATTGGCAACAGATTAGAAGCCAGGTAGAAGCAGATGCAGCCCTTGCTGGAGTAGGTGAGCAAGCTCAGAATATTCTTCGAGACATGTTCTCAGCAACTCATTACACGATGGCAGGAGTGCAAGGCCGCGTTTGTACCACAAGGGGCACACGCCCCGGAGATCCTATAGCTGACATCATCTTTAATATGGTTTTTTATCTGATACTCAGGGACACGAGAGATCAGTTTAAGCAAATCACTGGCCTGCCATGGCTTGGATGCCCTCAGCCACCCAAGGACATCACATGCTCTGCTCCGCTACCAAAAGATGGATTCTGTGACATTTCGTTTGTGGATGATGTTGCATACTGCGTGCACACAGACACGCCTGCAGCCCTGGGTCCAGCCCTGCAATGCCTCGCGTCATGCTTGCACGATGTTGCTAGGCTTCGTGGTCTCAACCTCAATTACAACAAAGGAAAAACCGAGGTCATGATGCACCATGCAGGTCCAGGAAGTAGGAAAGCACGTTCACAGGTTTGGCATCATCAACATGCGAAATTGCCAGTAGTCACGGAGCATGTGACCTCCTCCTTGCATGTTGTGCATGAGTACAAGCATCTCGGGTCATATGTGCAGGACTTTGCAGTGAACACCAAGGATGCGAGACTCAGAGTTGCTCAGGCGAAGCAAGCAGTCGCACAGCTTCAGAGATCCTTTTTTGGAAAACGCAATATTTCCCTCCACACCAAAGCAACTGTGTTTCGTGCATTGGTCTCATCACGTCATATTTTTCAAGCACATACATGGTCTTGGGTCACAGCAAAAGAGGTTGCACAGTGGAACTCAGGATTGAGGGGCCCAATCTCCATGCTTGTTAAAGATATAATTCGACCAGTACCTGCCTTTCATTTCTCCACGGAGCACTTGTATGCCCTTGCTGAATTAAATGCACCAGAGGATCTGTTGCATGCAAATCGACTGCGATACCTTTCCAGAATGATTGCCACTGCACCAGCCTTTCTCTGGCAGCTACTCCACAGAACCGATGAAGTTCAAGCCTGGCCAGCACTAGCACTTCAGTCATATGCGTGGCTGCGGAAGTACAGCACCAAAGTACTGCCAGTGACAGATAGCTTCATCGAGCTCTGTAGTTTCATCAGCATGTATTCGAGGCTCCCAGGGGTCATTAAGTCAGCGTTGAAGTCATGTCAGAAGTTTCATGCAGCAGAAGCAAGAGGTCTGCTATGGGCGCTGCAGATCGAACGCTTTGTTCATTCTTGGAGTGATGATGACCCAAAAATTGATGCTGCATGCACAAAACAATGGCAATGTGCCCAATGTGGAAAAAGCTTTGATTCCAAGAGGGCCCTTGCAATGCATGCGCGCCAATCACATCAATATCGTAAGTGGCAGAAGTACTATGCGCTGGACGTTGACTGCCTAGCATGCGGCAAAAGGTGCTTCGCCAGAAGCAGGTTCATAGCTCATCTCACAACCTCGCATGAGTGTGCACAAGTGTACAAGGCCTGCTTGCCACCAGCACCAGAGGCAGTAGTTGAGCAGATTGAAGCAGAGGAGAGAGAAATTGCCAGAACATTGAAGATGCAAGGATGGCACACAACCAAAGCGTTCTTGCCTGTTCTCAAAATTCCCTTTGCTGAGCTTCCCCCTGCTGATTCTGAAGGGGCTGCTCTCATGCTGAGCCGATGGTCAGAACGAAATGGAGAACAAGGAAATGCTTTCAACAACCTTGAGGGCTATGCCACACTTGATCAAAATGATACAGCGAACGATGACAATATTGTGCCTTTCCTGGGGCAGACATTTGGTGGAAGGATTGCAGGGCATGGGGGTGTATTTCAGATGGCAGGACTGTCTTCCCTCCATGCGCAGGTCTACATCAAATCCCTTGTCTTCGTCCACTTTTACAGCGGTTTCAGAAGGACAGGTGATTTACAATGGCAGATCGAAAACTTTCAGGTTGTTGAAAATGTTCACTTATTTTGCTTGTCCATTGACCTATGCTTGGCCAAAGAGCATTCGGATCTTACCAATGCCGACACAAAGGCCTTTTGGTTGAAACAGATCCGAGTTGGCAACCTCCTGGGATTGGGGGGGGGCCCCCGTGCGAGACCTGGACCGCTGCACGTTTGCTGGAAGGGGGCCCCCCCCCGTCAGACGAGCAGCCTTCCCGTGGGGAGTTCCAGCGCTCTCGCCCAAACATCGCCACCAAGTCGACATTGGCAGTAATCTGTTAATTTTTCTTGGTGACTTATTAGCAGCTGCAGCAGTCAGTGGATTATGCGGTTTTGCAGAGCATCCTGCATATCCGGCATGGGCTATGCCCAAACAGCCAGCATCAATCTGGTGCCTCCCGGCGCTACGAAAACTGGCGAAACTGGAATGCTTCGAAACAGTGACAGTAGATCAATGTCTATTTGGCCACGAATCTCGTAAGCCAACGACACTGCTGTTATTGAGAATGCCCAGAACGTCCAAGTTGATTCGACAGTTAGGATCAGGCGGCAGGTGCAACCATGACTTTCGACATCAACCTTTGAAGGGCAAGGATGAGCACGGCAGCTTCCGCACATCGCATGCCAAAATTTATCCTGTGCCGCTCAATGTTGTGCTGGCACGTGGTGTTCTAGGCTTTCTGAAGGAGACTGGCCTTACGAGCCAATGCTCCCAGATGCCAAAAGAACTTTTCCCATTAATTAGCAACGATATCACTCCAGAAGTCATTGTGCAGGCGGACTTCCATGGGTGATTGCTGATTGTGCATAGCAAGTCATACCCGAGCAGTGACTCTGCAGTAACCGCAAAGTGTCAAAAAGGCTGAAAATAAGAGATATCTCAAAACGCCAGCTCATCATTACTATGCCCATATGCCCATCATATCCCCATGATATAGATCCACATTTTAGATGCTTATGTCTACTATCTCATTCTATCACCGTTATATATCACTAATTCATAACAGTGATTTACCCAGCACTCGTACATCCCCATATATGCTTGACCATTATACATGTCCCAATTATTATATCCCCATCATCATCATTCTTGTTGGATAATTTTCCATGATATCCCCATTACATCTCAATTTCAGATGCTTAATGCTGTACCTATGCCCTGATTTTCTTAGAACAAACAAGTTTTGATGGTATCTTAGATTGATGTGGGAAACCCAATGCCATAAACCTACCATTTGGGGATGGTAAACATAGCACCCATCAAAATGGTGATGACCTAGGGATGGTTTATCGCATTGGGCTAACCACATGACACGGATTCTCACAAATACCACTATACACTATTAAGTACTTGTCAGATCTATGTTGTTCAACAACTCCACCAAATTTAGTACCATTGATTTGCCATTCATGGCATCTTAGACGAATCACATCACCAATTGTTCATGGCTTTCGGATTGATTTACCCTCTTGTTATTTACCATAGCCATCGACAATTCACCATTTTAATTAGGCAAATCATCATGTTTATCATCTAGAAATGTAAATAGCCAGAGGGCTAATCAAATGGATTCAAACATCACCCATTTTTTCCTGGTAGAACCTCTCTCGCCTCTCGCAATCGGTCGAACAAAAGGTCAAGGCTCAAGCTGTCCCGAGGTCCAACGATGACCAAGGCATTGCCTTGAGGCAAACCCGTTGGTAATCTGACATTATCATGGAATCTTCATGGAAGATGAGGTTTTCCACAAATGGGGGTCCCCAAATCATCCATTTTGATCCGATTTTCCAGTATAGACCATTCATTTTGGGATACCCGGACTTATGGACCCCCCCATAAGAGTGAAATACCAGTGGAATCTTATTGGAATCGGAATCTTAATGGCTTATTGATGGAATCTTCACGGAATATTGGTATATACCTTCCGGTAGCCTCAGAGCTTGCTGTGGAAAAACCACCCTGTTCAATGGGGAATGCAATAAATTGAGTAGATCATCTACTAAAGGGGCCATTGGCCATAGCTATGTTAGAGTATGTTAGATTATCAGAGGGTAGTGATCTTTAGTGGTTGAACAACATACTGTATTTCTTTGTTGCCCAGGCATGCGGTGCGTGAACATGAACCCACAGGAAAAAGAAAAACATCACCAACAAAAGCTGGGGATCAATTCAAACATGACTATTCTTCCCAGAGCAACATAGACAATTTGACTTACCCAACAGTGGTGGAATCTTCAGGGTTTGCCAATGATGGGATTCCTTCCCATTGAAGCTTCCCATACAACTGCCAATGTCTTGCTTGCCGACTTCAAGAAGTTCCTGACAGTTTCAGGCGATGAATGTGACTGAATGACGATTCAATGGTTGTTGAACGTTGCGATAGAAGTAGACTAGCTACTATATGTTACTATAGTGGTTGTCCCCCCATGTTGGACTGAAGTGAGAGAAGTAGCCAATCTTCATCTTAGCAACGCAGTGTGTCGCCAGGGAACGTCAGCGGCAATCGCTTCTGCGGATCAATGACCAGCAATGAACGGAGTAAATCCTGGGGCTGATGGGTTGGGGAAGGATTTGGCCAGATGGGGGTTTCCTGAAATGGGGGTACCCAAAAATGGATGGTTTATAATGGAAAATCCTATTCAAATGGATGATTTGGGGGTACCCCTATTTGAGGGGACGTCCAGATGTTGTTCAACCATCAAAGCATTTAACAGCAACTAGGATGAACAATTGCCCCCCCCAAGCCTAAGACTTCTGACCCATTATATCAGTCCATTTCTTTAATTGCTTCTCCTGTTTCTTGCTGAAGCCCCCAGTTAACCGTAGTTACATGTTAAGTAACTAATGTTGACCATAGTTGACAACTTTGGTGTTCATTGACTGATGTTAATTGACTGATGTCAACTATAGTAACTATAGTTGAAGTAGTTGAAGGTTGTAAAACAGAACTGGCGCCTCAATGTCATCCCACGCCTGTTCCTTTTCCCCCAGCCGCGATCCTGCACATCTGGACTCAATTCTGGCCCCGAAGAGCGAGGTCTTGGTGAAAGGATCGAGATGTGTTTGATGGTACGGAGCATGGATAGAACATGGGTGGTTCTTATTTGTGGCTTGGCTACAGGCCATGATGTCTGATTTGATAATTTTTGGATGATCCATCATGAATTGAGCCATCATGGACCTTTGATGCTTTGTTCCCCCTCTGTAGCTGTGAATATGTTTGTTTTGAGACAGTTTCAGAACCAACATCTGCCGATGGCAAGTCTCCTTCAATTTCGCTATGGAATGGTCTCGGAACTTCGGAATGAGTTGCTTTATGTTTCTCTTTCCACTGGTAGATCCACCATTTTCTGGTGGATTCATCACTGGTATCCGCCTGTCACTGGTTTGGTCATGTTTAATTGTTTTTTTTCACCCTATGCGAACTGGTACCCTCGGGTAAACTAACATAGATGTGGAAAATCCATGGTTTCCCTAGGAAAAATTATCTCAAGATGGTGTGCTTTTCACATTTCTTTTAGTTTACAGGAGGGTAAATCACCCATTTTGATGGGCATGTCATCCCCAAAAAAAATAATTGCAAGATATTGCAAGTGTATGACCTCAAGCTGTGAAAACATGATTATTTGCCATCTGACCCGGCCAGGAATGCAAAGACGTGGGCCACCGACACTTTCTGAAGCACCAGGAGGTCAAACTGCCATGCTGCTAGACAACCCCACCTAGAAGTTAAGCTGTTTTAAATGGGCAGTGGAACTCTAACCTTTAGGACAAATCAGAAAATGAGCCAGTCACAATGGCTTGCTTTCACGGGGATCCCCATATGTAATTGACCATGATGTTCCCCAAGATATCAAGGGCGGGCAGTACAAGCCCGTCAACACAATCACCAAGGAGTCACCATCAATTATCAATTATCTCGGCATAATTCTTGACACTTAAAACCTCAAGCCAAACATGCTTATAAATCATGTCAAGTCCTATGTTTCTCCTTTTTTTCCCATGTCTTGTCCCCACAGTTTGATGCCAGGGTTGTATGGCACGGCAACATCCTGGCTGGGCCGCTTGAAAGTGAGGTTGTTCACATCCTCCTGTAGTCGATCTCCCAGGTGATCCCCATTCTCGAAGGGGAAGAAACCGATCAACCTGGCAGCGGTCGATCCCATCCAGCGTAGAAGAATCACATAGAATCAAAGATGGCTATGTATTGATATGTTACAATATTACAATGCGTGTGTCAAAATTGTTCGAAAACTGCTACATGTAATTATATTGAATGCATTTGGTATTTGCATAGTAGGTATGGGCTAGGATAGTCTAGGTCCAAAAGCCCGCAGGGAATGGCAACTGCCCCAACCGATGGTGAAGTCACCGAAATGGCCATGAAGTGTTGGGTACCCATTTGACAATCTTGATGTTGCAGCAACTTCTAGTAAGTGCAAATGATTGCCTGGGACATACCAATGTCTTACAAGAACATCATGCATAGACGGATCCAAAGCTTGAGTTTTGTTTGTCATAGTATAATGTCATAGTCATGTTTGTGCGCGTAAGACAGGTCAAGGGCTGAATAATCCTGCAGGCGTCTCCAAAATGCTCCAAACTTCGGAGCCGAGTCCATCCATTTCATCCTGCAAACAAGAGGCATCACATACCTTGGTGTCAACAGCAGGAGTTTGGCCCCAAATCTCGGATCATCTTCCAGCCAAAAAAATGTGGACATATGTGGACATGATTCAAACATATTCAAGCGATCTTCCCCAAGATTCCAAATATGAGCACATATGAGCACATCTTACACCGACCTTGCAAAAGTGTCGGCTTGGCAGTGATTGAAAAATCTCATGGGCACCTCCCGCTAGGCAAATCTAAATCATTCATGGAAAGGATCATCATGGATCATCTTTACCCAGCATCAACCATTGCTGTAATGATGACATATTCTAATGATTAACGATTCCCCAATGGCTAACATTTTGCGAATCATAACTCAGCTGACCATATTGTTTCCCAACAAGTTCGCAAAAATCCTTCCCGGAAAGGAGCATCTTTACCCAGCGTTCCCCGCCAGGTCACAGCACAATGCCCAAGCTCCAAAGATCTGCGGATTGATCGTAGCCCAGCGCCGCACGGCTGGGATCTGAGACCTGGAAGCCATGATGACCCGAAGGTCAGCAACAAGAATATGCAGAAAATATCGTGAACTCCTTCTAAAATGGAGGAACATGGCCGGATTCGATCTTTTCGGAAGCTACTATTATACCAAAGTATATTAGAGGTCAACCATAGGGCAATAGCATGTAATACCGATACCCGCAATGACTTTGAGCCAGTCAACGCCATCGATGCCTAGCTACCTCAGGCGCCCAATACATGGCAGTGCCGATGCGTGCAGTGAGGCGTCGTTGCAAACCTGAGCTGAAGCCATTGGGGTCATGGCTCCACTGGGGTCACCAGAACCACCAATCAAGGGCCTCTCAATCTCAAAAGCGTGCTATTTTTTTGAATATGTTCAAGAAGATGCGCAGGAAACAAATCAAGTTATTTGTTCAGTTAAACAGCCACAGAATCCCAAAAATCACAAAGGGTTTACCTGTCAATTATTACAAAACGTTTCTAATAGGGGTGGTGGACCCGCCTGATTTTTGAGGGAGGTTATAAGTACGACTATCTTGCATCTGGGGTTAGAAGCCACCTACTAACTGTGGTGAACCACGCATCCCAATCCCTGCCACCAGGGCACCAGGAACGCTTGAGCCGTCGTTGATCAGCCGCGAGTGCCCAAAGTCCGAAAGCTTTACGGACAACTTCTCGGCAGTCGAGGACTCCTGCAGTGGAAAGGTTTCCCAACAAAATTGTGACTTTCCCCAGGAAAATGGTGGTTTTCCGATATTTTCCTTGGGAAAAACGTGAGTGGGCAACTGTACTTCAAATAAGTTGATGTTTTTCTGAGGTGAACAGGTATTTTGCAAGGGGGGACACGGTATTTGTTCTGGAAAATTGGCCCATGAATTGAGAGAAGTTGGTAATTTGATTTGATTTGCCGGACTCGCCAAGTTGTGTTTTTGTTTACGTTGGGATGGTTTTGGAGGGAGACTGTTCTATTAATCCAGGAGTTGATTCTTCAGTCCCAATGATTTTCAAGTCTTGTCTGGACTTGCCGAGTCTATAAGTAAATGTGTATATATATATATAATATAATATAAATATATATATATACAAGTATATACATATACACATATACTGGCGAATTATATACCGATTTGAACCAACCGATATGGGATTTCAAGCAATAGAGGGATCCGCGCAACTGGGTGGCAAGAGAAATGGGGATTGAAGCAACAGAACCGTGGATTTCAGACGCAAACATGTGGATTGCAGGGGCAATTTTTTGTTGCTGTTGAGATGAGGCAGTCATAAGCCTATATATACGCATATATATATATATATATTATACATACATGTATCATCATGTATCTGTGTGTGTGTGTGCGTGTTTGGGCTCAGCTTCTGGCGAATCCACTTTGTGCTTTGTTAGCAGCCATGGGTAGTACCTGTTCTGGTTTCTGGGGCGCTTCCCCTATATCACAGGGCCACAGAATTAGACAAGTGCGCTGTGTATATATGGTGGTTGGCCTGTGGTCTTCATCTGAACCCGAGTATGCAAGTCTGATTTCAGGCTTCCAAGGCAGCCACTGCCCAACAGTTCTGCAGAAAGTTGGATTACAGCAATCAACTCCCCTGATTTACCATGATTTATCTTACTATCAAAATTGCTAACCCATACTGAACTCCCTCTTAGTAAACCTGCGGGTGAATTTTCAATCCAGCCAGGGCACGTCTACCAGGATGTTGTCGGGTTTCAGGTCTCGATGGATGATGTCCTTGCTGTGGATATATGCCAACCTCAAGGCTCAGAATCTCAGGCGAGATTTTGTGGGCCGAAGTTAGTTGAGTTCAGGTGAAGTGTTGGGTTCATGGTATATACGAATATATATCAAACAAATTGAAAAAATATAACACACACATATATATATATAATATTTACCCGGGGGGATTATGGGGGTAGAATCCCAAAAAATCCAACAAACAGAACGCTTTGAGGGCACCACTTTGAAGATAGTTCAAGCCACCCAAAACGACCCTCGTCCTCGCATTCATCGCTGCGACGAGGTGCCCTTGTGCAATCTGCATGAAGACATGACGTGCCGAAAGCTCATCAAAAACGCCCTTCTTCACAATCCATTCCCCCAGTTCACCTCCACCTCAATGGCGCTGCGACCAGTGGTGCGATTGGTTTTTGTGGGGGATCAGAACTGGGGATTCAAGCAAGAAAATTGGGATTTAAGCAACAAAAAGAGTGAGATAATATGTAATATAATTACAATCCGCCCCGATCAACAGTTTGACCCTAAGAATGGCAAATGTTTAGATGAAAGTAATTTTCTGATTTGGCAGGGTGTTAGATGGGGGATAGTAACTGGTACAACTGCAAATTCACTAGACATGAGGCATGGGGATCTCAATTCACAAAAGCTCCGAAGATAAGCAGTATGCACCGTAGACGATGGAGCTCACTATGGATCTTATTGGATCCCTATGTTAGAGCACTTCAACCGCTTTTACCCAATGTCGCAATGGTAAGTTGCTGTAAATCTCATGATATCCTCATCCTGCACTGCGCAAGGAACTCTGCCCGAAACTGCGGCAAGCCGCTGATGAGCTCCATGACGAGGTAAAGACAGTCTTCTTCTTCCACCTGCAGGGACTCAAGGGTCTGCTCCAATGTCAACCCCCAAAATGTACTGATGGGCCACGGGCAAAAAACCTTAAACACATGCTACCAATAAGAGTATGTAGTAAACCTAATTATGTTTACGAAAAAATAAACTATTTCAAAAATTGTTGCAAGCGACCAACTCTCTGGCTGACTTGGAACCATGCAAGAACTTCTTCCAGCAAAATGGGAAGAAACCCGACCAAAAAAATCCGTGACACCCCCTCCCCCCCCAAAAAAAAAGAAAACAACCCTATTACCCTCTCGGAATCAAACATGGTTGCCTGGAAACTCCTCCATGCACAGCCATGGCCAGTTCGGGGATTTCCCAGCCAGCCATGTCTGATTACCAGAGGGTCTTAACCAATATCCCAATCCGATTCCACTATATCCCCTATCCCCAGTATACCACCAAATGGCTGGTTGAATTCCCATAAAACCATACTCAAATACCCATGTTTTGCCATGATGTTCACACAATTTTCCCATAACTCGAGGCCCGCCGCACCACGTCCACCAGCTTCACAATGTGCTCGTGTTTCCTGGCAGCTCGACTCACGGTGAAAATGGGTCATTTGTTGATCAAATGCGATGAGTAGTGAACGTAGGAAAACATGCCACAATCTGTGTCATATGATTGTGACTATTGCCATAAAATAGCGAAATAAATGGGTGTCTCTCAAAATTTGGGTCCCAAAATGATATATACATGCTTTGCAAGCCCCCGGCAAGGAGGTTGGGGTCTTAAGTAGAGCTGTAACTGCTTGAGGACTGCCTGAGGACTGCTTGAGGTTACAACCGCAATTCTGCCAAGGGAGGAGAACTTGGAAACTAAAAGAAACTGCTCTAAATTCCAACACTAAATCCCTTTTCACCAAGTACTCTTCAACTATCTTCAACTTGCTTGCCAACCAGGTTTGCCTTGAGGCATGAATATCAAATATTAGGTATATGAATACTACACAGTATCAAAAAAAATATATGCAGTTGCAATGGCCTACAAGCCACTTGGCCACCATTTTCATATCCCCCAAAATAGTAAGTCACTGGGTACACGAGGCCCATTCGAATCAGCAACGCAACGAGCAGCAAAGAGAGAAGGATCTCAATCTCCTGGTGCAGCCTGCAGCGTGGTGTGCTGGTAGACTGGCACAGCATGGCATACAGAGGGATGAGTCTGTATATAATACTGATAACAATAGATAGATAGATACTGTAGATAGATAGACAGACAGACAGACAGACAGATAGATAGATAGATAGATATTATATACATGCATATATGTGATGGTATTGTATGCATACATATATGCAATATATACATGTATGTTTGTGTACATATCATATAAACGTATATGATGTACTGTATACACAAAAGTATATGTGTATGTATTGTACGCACATTTTGTATAGGAGCATGTCTCAAACAGCTCTTTGCACTATTTGGGGAACCTATGGGAACCATTGGAAACCCATCCCCATCCATCACCAACGCACCTGTCGTTCATCCGTGTGAAGCCCGGTTGGTGTCGCAAGCGTTTTAGGCTAATCACCTTCACCGCATAGATGTCCTGCTTGAATGAATGGATAGGATGGGTTTCTGGTTGGGAAAATCTAGGAGAAAACCACTGCGTTTTAGAGGTTTGAACTAAGTATAGGGGTTTCCAATGGTTTTCATGTTTTGTTTCCATCCTCCAATTCTGGCACACGTGTTGGATATGGAAAATATCTGAAACACCTTCAAATACATCACACGACTTGAACCAGTCAGAATATGTTTCGCAAAACATGTTGCTGAACTGAACAGGAAGCCGTTCTACTCTGGAACCTTGGTAGGTCTTGATATGTGGGCATATGTCCAAAAACAAAGGACTGAACACAACAAAGGACTGAACACAACAGGACCCATCATGCAGATCCATTTCGGATCCCATCAACCATAATCAACCATACCCTCCGGTAATCAAGCGTGGGTTGCTGGAAAATCCCCCCTTCTGTTTCATGGCTCGTTCGCGGATTTGCCAGCCAGCCATGTTTGATGATACCAACATGTACTTAGCCAATATCCCATTTGATAGTCCCAGCTATCCCAGGAAATATCCCCATAAAATACCACCGTTATACCATCATGTTGGTTGGTACGCGATCCCAATGTTTCTTCGATTTTCCATGGATTTCCCATGGCTAGCGCGTTCGCTCCGCACGCGCGCGCCTTCCCCCGGCAACACTTCCAGACTTTGGAGGTCACCCCGAAGCCAATCCTGAGAGGCGAAGTACAAAGCATAGAAACACAGAGAACCAATAAATATATATATATATATGTGTGTGTGTGTGTATAGATATTATATAGATATCCCCCAGGTTCTTTTTTTGCTAATGATTTCATCTTAAAATTCAAAAATAGGAAGGTGAACAAGAAAGCAATGTGGGGGTTGAAACCAACTGATTGGAGGCTATATGGAATGATCAACTGATGCAAAACGGGTATCTTTCGAAGGATGCACTGGAAGCACATGGAAGTACCAAAGGATTAGGATGTTGAACCATGTTGAACCCATTCAACTAGAGTCCAATCACACTGACAAAGGGTTCAGGGTTCATCGGATCCAGACTGCTAAGTCGCCAAGGTCAGCCCCCCAACTGCGTAATTCCCCATAATCAGCTCCTTTCGTGAAAAAACAAGATGCAGCCCACGAACCCGAATGCTCACACGTACGATAACGGTGCAGAAGTTAAGTCACGAAAGATGCAAAGAACATAGATGCAAAT
>BGPT01000951.1:123764-138687 GCA_003297045.1 Symbiodinium sp. clade C Y103 | reverse complement strand
TGGGGACACCGCCGCCAACTGTCAGCTGCCATCTAGCTGCGCGCAGCCACCGCTTCCCGCAAGGACTCTGGTACAGCATCCGGCGCAAAGCAACTGTAATCGTCACTCCAGAAAGATACACACTTTTTTTCTGTGGCACAAAGCGCGACAGCCAGTGATAACACAGGATACTTTTTTCGGCCAGTCTCCACTTCAGCTATGTAACCAATTGCCTCACACCAGATGCAACGTTGACGCTGCTCCATCGTGGTTTCTGTGATGGCGGGGACAACGCCGCCAACCGTGTGCGTCGGATCGCAAAGCAACGGGATGCGTCTGTGCCGAACTTGCACCATNATGGCGGGGACAACGCCGCCAACCGTGTGCGTCGGATCGCAAAGCAACGGGATGCGTCTGTGCCGAACTTGCACCATGCCTGGCATGCCTTCAACGGATTCCATTGTCTCAGCACGTGGCACAGCAGCAGCGGCAATAGACTTTGGAATCACAGACTGGATGGATTGCTGTTGCTTTCCACAAGTCAACCTTTCCCACTCTTGCACAACGGCAACGACAAGCAGACGCGACATCCAACCTATTTGCAATGACAAATAAGAAGCTTTAAGCTTGAACAGTCGACTGCGAAGTGAAGTGACATCGATATTACCATGTCTATTCCGTAACATGGTGCACATCTCCGTTATTCAAGTATCAGCGTGTGACTGCAGCACATTTTCAGCACATTCCCCGTCCTGCTCCAAACTGCAGCGTCGGTGCGAGCAGCAAGGTGACGCTTGGCAAACAATGTCCTGCTAGCACGCATCAGTATCTTCGTGTTCCATCATGTTGTCTCTCTGGTAGCCCATTTGCATCACATTCCACCACTGCATAGTCTCATCTCTGGTTGCGACTTATTATCATATACAGCTACAATGTCAGGTCAAAAACAATCACAACAATATCTGCAACGCATTCTTTTAGCTTGAAAGCGTCCAGATCGTGGCGAATCCACGTAGCATCCTGTCTTGACTTCTTGGTCGACGCCAACCAACCCGCGGGGACACCGCCGCCAACACTGGTTTCGTCAACTGGTGCGGGGACAAGGCCGCCAACACAGTGTGAGGACATAGCCGCCGACACTCCATCACCGACGTTCACGACGCCGTGGTTGCTGGGTGATGATATGGTCGCTTGGCCGGCGTTATCTCCATCAAGGTATTGGCCTTCTGCTTTGTCCCTCGTCGCACCGTCAATCCCTTGAGCGCAGCGATTTCTCGCCGGTGAAGTTCTGCAACAGCAACCTCATCACCATCCAAGGCAAAGACCCTATCAACAGTGATCACATAGCCCATGTCCGTCAAGCGAATGAAACCCACCACGTAGCGCGGCTTCCCATCGCCCATGTTGTAGGCAAAAATATCCGACATGCTGCACAAAGCTTCCGTGGCAAACGGCATCTTGTCCGGATCGCAGAGTGACACCACTTTGCTATGCCGCACCTGGACCGCTTCCGGCATGCCGTCAATGTGCTGCGGCTTCGGCTTGTCCAGAGCTTTGACAACAAGAGCCACATGCTCTGGCATCGACTTGCTAGCCTGATGTTGCATACCAGCCGGTGACGCGACGAACTCCTGCACAGCTTCCACCGGCAGCACATGACCCATTGGCGCCTGATCGCGCAAAACGTGCGAAACAAGGAAACACAGTGGCTTCACATGAGTAACATCGCGGACTCTTCCTGCCATGTGTTTAGATGAGTAAAATGTCATTGCCGATCAACGTGAATCCCTGGCCTCATTCCCGTGGAACTGATACGACGGAGCCGGTCTGGTCTCCGTGTCCCATGCCTCCAGCAACTTGGGCGTTGCTTCCAGCAACTCAAAGTTCGCAACTGTGACAGTGTCGTACAAGGTTGCCTTCTGTGAGCCAAGAATGACATCACAACGGGCCCGGAACGGTAGACTGACGTGACCTTCCTCCTGCAAGCATGTTTCCAGATCGCGGACGGACTCCAAGCCAGTGAAAGCTGACAGCTCCACCCCACGACAAAGCACATGTGCCGGAGACATCCAGTTGCGTCTGCCAACGTCACCGATGTCAACACAACTTTCTCCGTACTAGGCTTCCCCTGACAATTTCCATTGGAACAGTTCGTGGACCCAGGTTGAATTTTTTTTTTGCACACGGCACAAGGTGTGTACAGGAGATCGCCGTCACGAACTTCCGTCAACCACACTCCAGGCACGAAGACACGCACTTCCTCTGGCAGCCAAACCTCAGGTGGCACACCGGCGGGGACAGCGCCGCCAGTCCGGCTGGCCACAGGTCTCGCAGAGTCCGTTCCAAAGCCCAAAGAAGAATTTTTCACCGAAGCCAAGCATGCACTGAAACACGGACCATGGGCCGACATCTGCGGATTGTCTGGCTGCCACGGAACAGANTCCAAAGCCCAAAGAAGAATTTTTCACCGAAGCCAAGCATGCACTGAAACACGGACCATGGGCCGACATCTGCGGATTGTCTGGCTGCCACGGAACAGAAATGGCGTCACCACCGTCGATGTCCACAGCAGCAAATAGCTGCGCAACTTCCTCGGCAGCTGGCGCCAAGATGAAAGCCGACCCTTTCTCTGACTGCCCAGCATGTTCACCCGTGAGGACTACCGAATTCCCATCAGGATTTTGCCGCACGGCAAAATTCATCAAAGAAAGCACCTGCCCGGGCGCATAACTTCGCAGCTGCGCCCCAAACGCCTTNTTGCCAAAGCAGCCAAGTCTGCAATGTTGCCCAATGTAGACGGCCCGTGCGGAACGCTTCTCTGCAACGGCACATACGTGGGGTCCGTCGGCGGGAGCGGATCGGTCTTCACGTTTTGTTTTTTGGACAGATCGATGTATTTGCCACCAGAGTGATAGCTGCTTTTCTTGAAGCACAAACCGCGAAAGCAGAAAACCGCACCAGGGCGCAACTTTTGGTTAAGCTGTTCCATGGCACCTTTGTCACCAATCGCCTCACACCACATTCGGCCATGAGACTGATCCATGACCAGTGCGATGCACTTGTAAAAAGTTTTTACAGACTTGACCGTGCTTTNCTTTGTCACCAATCGCCTCACACCACATTCGGCCATGAGACTGATCCATGACCAGTGCGATGCACTTGTAAAAAGTTTTTACAGACTTGACCGTGCTTTCCAGCACCACAGCCGGCACCTCATACCGGACACTTTGCGCATCCACAACGCCATCAAAGTCCGCGCGGATATATTTTTTCACTCGTGCAGCGGCGGCGTCTGCTGCCATTGTGTGGGGACACTGCCGCCAACTTTCGGACGCNCACAACGCCATCAAAGTCCGCGCGGATATATTTTTTCACTCGTGCAGCGGCGGCGTCTGCTGCCATTGTGTGGGGACACTGCCGCCAACTTTCGGACGCGTTCCTCTTCCCGCTGAACCAACTACCAAGGGTATCGCTGAACATTGCTGTGAGGGCAAAAGAGAATATCTTCGACTCCAACTTGCAGCAAAAATCAACATAACATCAGCTGTGCAATCATTTCCATGGCATTATCTAAACAACAAGCATCATATATTGAATCTATACTGAATTAAAAGGATCGCACACAGCAACAGTTGACCTCACATTTTTTTTTTTCAACCATTCGCCAGCAAGTCAACACCTTGCCGCTTCGTTGGGGACATTGCCGCCACATCGCTACCAGCGTCCGCAACACTCCACAACAAGAGACCGGAAGACAATGCCGGAGCGTTGCTTGCCACAACGTCCAACTGTCCACGCACCGGGGACATCGCCGCCAGATGCAGACGAACCTACCGCGGACAACGCCGCCTAGCATATATCGATCACGTCCACATGGCTACCATCACGCAGCCAGCCCTGCAGCAGAGTCTGACACTTCGGGCTCCATTCCATTGGGCCCCAGCACCGATTCCGGTTCCCGCCCAGAAGCGGCAATACGAACAAGTCCAAGGACATCAANCAGCAGAGTCTGACACTTCGGGCTCCATTCCATTGGGCCCCAGCACCGATTCCGGTTCCCGCCCAGAAGCGGCAATACGAACAAGTCCAAGGACATCAAACACTTCAACTTTCACATGACGAAACAAATAGTGATCCTCTGCTCTCAAAAGTGGTGAAGTATTTCCCAACCAATCTGTCAACACAGACAATGCAGCGGACAACTCGAAAAACCACAAGCACAAAGCGTCGTTTGACAGCGACGAAGCAAACGTAGCCACCGACGACGGATAGGCCCGTGGCGAAATCCACTTCGCCACAGTCAGCTCCTGCTGAGCGTTTTCCTCTGGAATCACAACTCTTGATGCAATCGAACATAGAATAGCCAAACCACTCCAGTGCATCCTGGAAACAATTCCACGGCACGCAGTTATCATGCCTGAGTATGCCACCTCAAGCTTTCTGCGGTTGTCAATGTTGGAACACCAGTCCCGNCCACGGCACGCAGTTATCATGCCTGAGTATGCCACCTCAAGCTTTCTGCGGTTGTCAATGTTGGAACACCAGTCCCGCACAAAAGGGAGCGCGGAATCAACCATTTGTTCCATGCGCACAAAATCGGCCATTCTGCGGGGACTGTGCCGCCAGCCTGTGACTACACTACCTGCTTCAGTGGGAACACAGTTGCTACCCGCGGAGCCAACGCTTGCATCACCCATTGTGCAAGCAAAGAAACATAGACAGTATTGTGCAACATACTCCGGCCATACAATTCCTTTAGTATTTGTAAGAAACATAGACAGTATTGTTTAACTGTTCCCACACCAGGCACAAATTGAATCACACAGTTTTGCATGGCTGCTATATATACCGACATGCAACCAAAATCCGTCCTGCAGGCGAAAAAACACTGCAGCACGCACGGCGCATTCTGCGCTCTCCATTGCCTGCGCGTGTCATGATTGTCAGCCATTACAAATGCAATTATACTATATTCTATTCATCAAACTTGAAATTCTCACCACCTGATGTTACCACTCAAATTAAACAGGAGCCAAACAAACCGATTCTTCTGTTACTAAATGCCAGCGCTAACTTTTGTATTCCATCCACCACACGCATAACGAATTCCACGGATGCACTTCAATTGCTCCCGTTTGAAAGCCGATGAATGTCACGGAAGTTTCAGCCCACGCAGTGCCACTGCATGAGCTGAAATTTCCGTTTCACACCACAAGCGGTCGCAGTTTCCACAGACCAGGTTCACGGAGCCAATGTAGTACAGTTGCGCAACTCAGCCAGAGACATCGCCGCCAGACCGTCAAAACTGTGAACATTTTCAATGCGGAAGCATCACTGCCTCCATGCTGCATGCTGTAGTCAACCGCAGGAACCACCTGCAAGACATGATGCTGTCGTGCAGGAAGCTGCTGCAGCTATGATAAGCTTCAATTTCCGACACCTCTCACTCGAGACATTTTGACAGCTCAGGAGTCCAAAGTTGACTCAACTTTTCGTCCAATCCATTCGCAGACCTGCATTCTCTTCCCAGCCGCACGTGAACCCCATCCAGTTTACAGTATTCCATGTTCTCAAGCATGTGTTTGCTTGGCTGCAAACGCCGCCTGCTGACAGCGTTTCTCACTCCAAAACTTCAAGTTCCGCATGCTCTTCAAGTTCGTACCGCGGTCACCACTCTTGAAATTGCACAGCTCATTGGAGATCACTCGAATGAGCTATGTAACTTTGAGTGTGATGATCGAAGTGCCCGTCTGAAACATTTTCGAGCAAAGCATGTGGCAGTCGATTCTACTGAACTCACCATTCTCTTTGCTAGGCTGCAAACACCGGTTCATAGACTTCAAAATCGACATGCTGCATTTGAGACAAATAGCTATGGCATCCGGCGCAAACCAGCTATGGCATTCGCCAAGTGTCTCAAATGCAGCTGACAGCATCTGCCATCTAGCTGCACACAGCCACAACTGCCAACAAGGAAGGACAATGTTTGGACACAGCAAGAACCGTCTTGATCATACTGCATCACACGCCTACAAGATCGGCACACTGCACTTGACCCACGAGAATTGCACGAGTGCTACCGGACTCGCAGTAACTCTCGTGCAACATTTTTGGGACACATGCAATGGAAACAACTGATTCGACGATTGAACACACAGATGACAGAAAAGTCAGTGTCGAAATCCAATTAGCCATACGTGCAAACTCAGCCATACTGCGGGGACAGCGCCGCCAGACGATAAGTGGGGACACAGCCGCCTGCTCAAGAGCCAACACTTGCAGCACCATTTGTGCAAGCTGGGATATATAGACAAGACAGTGCAACACAGTATGACCGTACACAAATTTGATACGCATTGGCACCAGTTTCCTGCATTCACAATATAATGCACAATTTTTAGTTATGTCAGATATGTGCATTCTTATATATGTGTCCACTTTCGCTAAATTATTATTGCCACCTCCCAACCGTAACATTGATGCCCGACATTTCTGTGCCTCCAAGCAAAGTCAAAAGGCCAGACACCGCAGCGGCCAGAAATGCAACGTAGTGATGTGACCTGCAAGGAAAACTTGTCATGTTATGCTGCTCCCATCGTGAGCGTTTTAGCTTTGCCATGACAAATAATTATTTCAATACAACAGCGATACAAGTGCAAT
Organism: Symbiodinium sp. clade C Y103; assembly: GCA_003297045.1. NCBI lineage: Eukaryota > Dinophyceae > Suessiales > Symbiodiniaceae > Cladocopium > Cladocopium sp. clade C. Next base: position 132,048 of record BGPT01000951.1, on the reverse strand, counting down.
ACACAGTAACCGTCTCTCTCAACTCTTTTCACCCATGCTCGAAGCTCCGTCGGGGACATCGCCGCCAGACCGCTGCCAGGCACCGATACTGATGGGCGACCGACTCTCCGGGGATAGCGCCGCCAGGCTCAGCCCGTCACTCTCAGATCCACGTGGTGTGGCTGAGCTCACATTCGTATGCAACCACAAACACTCCGGGGACAACGCCGCCTGGATAGCATCAGCTGCGATCAGGTAGGCGATCTTCTACTTCCCTTTGTGAATCTTCTCAGCCTTCTTCATCGCCGCCTTCGCCTTTGTCATCGCCTTCGGCTTCTCCTCAGTCTCGGCGGCTTTCTGCGCTGGCTTCTTCAGGAACCTCGGAGGATGCATTTTCTTCACCTTGGAGCTCGGTTTTTTCTGGACGCTTTCCGCCGGCTCCGCCCTGCGCCAGCTCTCTGTCACCTCATCATCTTTGCATTCTAATGACGTGAGGATCCAATCCTCGCCGAAGCGGGTTGTCCATCTTGTCCCCCAGCGCCTCATGAAATGGTCACCGTCCATCTTCCACTCACGCGTGTTGGTCCTCACGCTGAAAGTAAATGGGTCAGTGTTCATGGCCTTCGCAGCGGAACGATTTTTTTGGCCACAGCGGCGCCAAACGATGAGTGGGGACACAGCCGCCTGCTCAAGAGCCAACACTTGCAGCACCATTTGTGCAAGCTGGGATACATATACCAGACAGTGCAACACAGTATGACCGTACACACATTTCATACTTATTGGCAACAGTTTTCTGCATTCCCGGTACATCACCATTATGATCACAACAATGCTGCATTGCTGCTAGATATACCATATAATACACATTTTTTATTTGTGTCAGATAGTATAAAATCACCACAATTCTGCATTGCTGCTAGCTATACAATATAAGACCTATTTTTTATTTATGTCAGATAGGATAAAAAAATGACATACAAATCTGACTATTGCCACATAGTTACTATTGCCACCCCCCAACCGTAACATTGATGCCCGACATTTCTGTGCCTCCAACAAAGTCAGCAGGCCAAACACCGCAGCAGCTACAAATGCAACGTAGCGATGTGACCTGCAAGGAAAACTTGTCATGTTATGCTGCTCCCATCTATAGCGTTTTAGCTTTGCCATGACAAATAATTGAAATATACAACAGCGATACAAGTGCAATACACAGTAACCGTCTCTTTCAACTCTTTTCACCCATGCTCGAAGCTCCGTCGGGGACATCGCCGCCAGACCGCTGCCAGGCACCGATACTGATGGGCGACCGACTCTCCGGGGACAACGCCGCCAGGCTCAGCCCGTCTGAGAGTCTAGGTGCACCAGTGGCTGAGCTCACATTCGTATGCAACCACAAACACTCCGGGGACAACGCCGCCTGGATGAGCCCGTCACTCTCAGACCAAGTGGTCGCCCAAACAGCTTCAGCTGCGATCACACTTGCGGTTGCAACAGCTCCACGAGATCTCCGTCGCGCATTTCCTGCGCAAGCTCCAGCGGCGTCTCGCCGTGGGTGAACCCATCGTTCAGTCTTTTCGCACACGGATCAGCGCGCCCGCTGACGAGCATCCCAACTATGCGGCGGTCGCGTCGTTGCACAGCAATGTGCAGAGCAGTTTCATTTTGCCGCAGTTCTGTCTTCATTACATTTGCTCGCTTCTCCAACAGCAATGTTACTCCGGGCACATAGCCAAGCATGATGGCGTTCATCAACGGTGTGNTTGCCGCAGTTCTGTCTTCATTACATTTGCTCGCTTCTCCAACAGCAATGTTACTCCGGGCACATAGCCAAGCATGATGGCGTTCATCAACGGTGTGCGCAAAGAACTATCTCTCTGATTGATGTTTGCTCCTGCTTCAATGAGCATCTCTGTCAAGCAAGGTCTACCATTATGGTTCGCACCAGAAGACAGTTCAAAATCTTTTTCCAAAGCCAACACCACAAGACTCCTTCTCCGACCACGTTGCTTCTCGACCAGAAAATTTGGACAAAGTCCCTTCATGAAAAGCATTTCCAATGCCATGGTGTTACCATTCTCTAAGCCATACATGAGATTCTGAATTTGCGATTGCGTCGGCTCTTGTATTCCAATGAGTACGCATTCAATCGGAAACTGTAAGTTGCTTTCTTCTTGAAACGGCACTTCGTCTTCACCGAGAATGCGAGCACGAAAAAGAAGTCTCATGCGAAAACGGCACACTTGCTCCAATGACCGAGCCAATGTGATTTTGATTTCCCGCGCCGTGACCTGATGCACATTAGAGCCTCTCAAACACAGCAAAACTTCACCAGATGCTGCCGACAGCACCTCTACCAGCGGAAGATCATCATCTCCCAACCATGCACACGGCATCGCCAGCGTCTTTTCGGACATGGCTCTGTCTGCACCACTATGCTTCGGTGCTGTGGAAGTGGAACGGCAAAGCTGCGTAGTCCAAATACAACATCAGATTGCAAGAAACATGAAACGACCTCATCGACACAAGTACCAACACATGTTTACATTATTCCCACTCAATGTAATTTGCAATTATGTGACGTCCGGAGCACCGCCGCTTCCCTCTGACCGCAAACAATGCCAACAACACAGCCGTCACGTTCCACGCCTGTGCAGTAAAGCCAAAACCAAAATGACGCAGCCATCACAATCTTCATCCGCATTGACGGTGCCACGCCTGCCATGTGATGCTTCGTTATAAAAGGAAAACAATTCTGTGTGAGCGTGGATGTATAACTGAGAAACCAACAGGTCATGCAGCAATGACATTCGCTTTGTTCGCTATGCAACTTACCCCATTACACCCTTACAAAAACATTTATCATATCTAACTACCCTGCATCCATGATGAATTATGGGGATATAGAGACAGCAAACGTTGAGTCAGAAACTTTTTCATCATGCTTCAACCGCTAACAAGCCGCGTCAACACTGTACAGACGCAACTCCGGGGACAAAGCCGCCTGGTTCCGCCCGTCGCTCTCATACCATCTTGTCAACCAGATACCCCACTTTGACACCGGGGACAGCGCCGCCTGGGCCATTCGATCTTCTCAGACCAGCTGCAGTGCAGCATGCACTTCGTAGTGCGCATCACCAGCTGCGGTCCGTGAACCCGGACTACGCAATGGAGCGAACAGGCGCCACTGCTCCGCGTCAGCACAATACAAATGCCCGCTCCCAAGCAACTGCAACAAACCCAAGTACGTCACACTCACTGGCCGAAGCACGACATCCCGGGTAGCCAGCTCGCGATGCGTTTGCACCACACTACCGGCGGCAGCTTGTCCTGTGCTTTTCAACGCCCAATAGTACCGACCGCCACGACCCTGTGGCGCTTCCAGCTGTCCCATCTGTTGAAAAGTTTCCTCTTGTTGGGGAGTCAGCCCAACATAGAGACGCAGCGCAGTGCCGCCGTGGCCAGTCAAGGTGCCGCCAGGCACCGGCGGATGCGTCACCACCGCTGCGCCGGGGACATTGCCGCCTGGCACATCTTCCAACAACGCCNGCACCGGCGGATGCGTCACCACCGCTGCGCCGGGGACATTGCCGCCTGGCACATCTTCCAACAACGCCAATGCCATGACCGCGTAAGACCGATCAACAGGCAGGTGCCACAAATGTCTCTTACAGCCCTGCTGCGGCAGATAACAACAAATATCCAGCAGCTGCTCCAGTCAAGCTAACGACAAAACGTCTGCAACACATGGAAAATAATGCATACCATGTTATCCCGACCGACCAGCCTGCCAATAGGTATTACAGCACACGCTCCGCAGCCAGCACAGCAGCGCTCGCGTCGCAGCAAGGTTCTACCTGCCAAGGAAACATTGTCAGCTTCATCATATATCCGCGACCAAATATTGCACATAACAGCAACATTTTGACACATCTCTGCAATCATTAACACACCAATTTGTTCCATTTGCGCAGACCACATAACTGCCGTGCCAGCTAGATGGGGACATTGCCGCCTAACTGCCTCCTGTCGGGCACAGCAGGAACCGTCATCATCGCGACGTGTCTTCGGTTTCTACATTGAAGCATGAAATTCAAATTCAAACTGTCAGATAAACATGGNGTCATCATCGCGACGTGTCTTCGGTTTCTACATTGAAGCATGAAATTCAAATTCAAACTGTCAGATAAACATGGCACATCATTAGAAACCGACAAAACTCCAGCAGTCGGCTGGGGACAGCGCCGCCTAACCAGTATCTATACAGGCCTGCACCGTCGGGGACATCGCCGCCTGACCAGCTTGATCCGACCGAACAAAACAGCTCACGTCAGCTGCACGCTGGGATGCACCTCATAGTACAACTCATCGGCACGGCCCCGCGGCCCTGTCACGCGAAGCGGTGCATACATGCGCCACTGCGTGCTGTCCACGCAATACAAATGCCCCGATCGCACCATCTCCAGCAAACCGACGAACGTCACTGTCACCGGAGCGACGACGACGTCAGGAGTCGCCAGGTGCGGGTGCGCGCGCGCCACACTCGCCGCCGCCGCTGCCGCAGTCGTCTTCATGGCCCAATAATAGGTGCTTCCACGGCCCAATGGGGCTTCTACCTGCCCCGTCGTAGTGAACTGCTCCGCTTGGAATGGAGTCATTCCAACATAGACACGCAGCGCCGCGCCTCCATGCCCCGTCAGCGCGCCGCCAGGCACAGACGGATGGTTCGCTGGATCTTGATCGGGGACAACGCCGCCAGATCCATCACCAGCCAGAACAAGCTCCATGGTCAAGCGGACTACCTATTTGGCTGACCCAAACACACGCCGTGCAGTGTTGCTGTGTGAGCAACAAGCACTATCGCTTGAGCCAACAGAAAACGCAAAGATCGGTGTATCCAATTGCATTGGATAGCTGATACCTGTTCCACAAACACACATGCACATACACGCACACACACACGCACACAAACACAAGTAGACACATACACACACACACAAACACATACACACACACAACCACACATACCCACACACACACACACATACACACACACACGCGCGTTCACCACCAGGTTGCGGCCGGCCTCCTTGTTTAGCAGGCGAGAAGCCACGTATGCAATGGCAGCACAGAAGCTGGTACCTGCGAGGCATATCCATTCACTACCACATACAACCATAATGAAAAAACCCTGGCATGATAGGGAAAACGTTCTGATCTGGAAAGACACTCATAATCACACAAAGCAACATCTCAACATGTAACTTCCAACCGGTACTGACTCCAAACACAGGTTGCAAAGAAAAACACACGGGAGGGATCACATCACAGTGGGGACATCGCCGCCAACCATGCCTCACAGTCCTTCCTCAATATGCAACACCATGGGTAACAGTTAAAAGATCGCTTCATTTTCAGCAAGTGTCACACAACTGTCCGAATGACACAAATGTGATGCAGCAGAACACTTACGAGAGCCACAAGGATGAATGCTGGGAATGTGTTGCATGGAGACACAGCCGCCTACACAACCAACATCGTTTGTCTCTTCCCCAGCCTTGGTGCGCAAAAGTCAGCAGCCAAAGCACCTCTCACGCACTGCAGCCGGTACCTGCCACTGAGCATTTGGTTTTTGAGACACGTTGTACACCAAAATTGTCCAAAACATTTCTAATGGTTGGAGAAAGAAAAAACACATGGACAGTACAAACCGTCGAGGTCACATCTTAAACATACGGCATGTCATCAAAACCATGAACAAATGACTTCAATTGCAACTAAACCCATCATCCACACATAGCCACAATTGCAATATTGCACATCTTTGCCAACACTTTACCTGCGCGCGACTGTGTACGGACAGACTCTTGGAAAGTCCGCCATAGTGGAAAACTTGTCACATACTGGGGACAACGCCGCCTAGCATGCCTTTACATACAAAACGCTAAGTTTCACATACCGAGGACAGCACCACCTGGTACAGTTCACTTTCGTCACACCTGCCATTATCATGCTGCCAGAATCTCAACATGCCCGATAACTTCTCCCGGCTGTTCACGCTGCTGCACAGCACGATCCATTTCCCGTCCACAATCTCCAAACCGAACAAGGACAATGAGATCGACCAACATGCATTTCAAATGGCGAAACAGGTACCGTTCATCTTCAGTCACAGCAAGCGAGATACTGGCAAGCCAGTCTGTCACAACCAACAACGCTGTGTTCAGCTCGAAAAACCATCTGTACAAAGCGTCATCGGACAACGAAGTCACGAAAGCTATGACCGGTTCCGGGATGGATCGACCAGGAATCCAACTCGCCACAGTCTCGCCCTCCTCAGGCAGCAAGACCTGTTCTGCAATCCAACAAAAAATTCCCAAACCACTCCAGTGCATCTTCGAAACAACAGCACCACACGCAGTGATCAACCCTGAATGCGCCACCTCTAGCTGTTGGCGGTGATGCGCATCGCAACACCACTCCTGCACAAAAGGAAGCGCAGAGCCAGCCATGGCTTGCATCCGTGCATAGTCGGCCATGCTGTCAGCAAAAGGAAACCAGCCTATGCTACCGCTAACACTTTCAGTGGGGACACCGCCGCCAACGTCAAAGCAAGACGCTACTGTCNTCAGCAAAAGGAAACCAGCCTATGCTACCGCTAACACTTTCAGTGGGGACACCGCCGCCAACGTCAAAGCAAGACGCTACTGTCAGGCACATCAGCAAAACTCAAAACAAAACCATGAAACCATGAAACCATGAAATCTATGTGTACGCATCACCACACTTGGAGACCCCCCCGCCAAGACAGTTGCCATTGAAAAAACATATGGAACAACCACAGGTTACACAAAAGAATCACAACAGATGCAACGCTCGTTGCAGAAACACACTGGCTCGTCTCTTCCCCACAAACTCTGTCCAACCTTGCTGTGAAAGACTCCGCCGCAAAACTCCATCCCACGCGCAGCAAGCAGTATACCTGCCACACAAGATCAAAAATGTACAAAATACGTCATGTTAATCATTCTATGATCATTCAATTATTCACCATGCAACATAACATTTTTAACATGTGACACACAACCTCAAATCTTACTTACATGGATAATAGAATTATTTGTATCACCATATATATCAACTATAAACAACGCACGACTGCACCTCATCAAAATCATTAACAAATGACAAACCCATCATCCACATCGTTGTCAACACTTTAGCTGCGCGCGACAGACTCTTGCAAAACTTGTCACATACTGGGGACAACGCCGCCTAGCATGCCTTTATCGAACCCGCTGGCGCCCTGCACGCTAAGTCTCACATACCGGGGACGGCGCCGCCTGGTACGGTTCACTTTGTTGCAGAAACACACTGGCTCGTATCTTCCCCACAAACTCTGTCCAGCCTTGCTGTGAAAGACTCCTGCGCAAAACTCCATCCCACGCGCAGCAAGCGGTATACCTGCCACACAAGATCAAAAGGTACAAAATACGTCATGTTAATCGTCCTATGATCATTCAATTATTCACCNCTCCATCCCACGCGCAGCAAGCGGTATACCTGCCACACAAGATCAAAAGGTACAAAATACGTCATGTTAATCGTCCTATGATCATTCAATTATTCACCACGCAACATAACATTTTTAACATGTGACATACAACCTTAAATGTTACTTACATGGATAATCGAATTCTTTGTATCACTATATATATCAACCATAAACAACGCACCCCCACAAAAAAAAAAAAGCACCAATATAATAGATTCAATTCAGTTGGTCCAATCAGCAATACTCTGTGCCCACTTCAGTCCAACGCCCAGCCTGCATGAGTGTGATGAAGGAAAGAAGTCGTGTGAAGGATATGCAGGCTATGCAGCGCTCTTGTGGGGACACCGCCGCCAACTGTCAGCTGCCATCTAGCTGCACGCAGCCACCGCTGCCCGCAAGGAAGGTGGTACAGCATCCGGCGCAAAGCAGCTGTGGCATTCGCCATTTGTCTCAAAGCACAAAACTTGGAAATGCGTTGCGTCGATGTAATACAAACAAATCCAGAGACACGGATTCTCTCTCACTCCGACANAAGCACAAAACTTGGAAATGCGTTGCGTCGATGTAATACAAACAAATCCAGAGACACGGATTCTCTCTCACTCCGACATAACCGTGAAGCACCTTACCGCTGACAGTTTCCACAGCATCAGCAGGTAGGTTGGTCCACCTGTTTCCTGCAATGATAAACGAAAGATTCAATTCTTCCGTCAAAGCTGCAATATCTACATCTGTTGCCCAGTGTAC
>BGPT01000951.1:103720-120358 GCA_003297045.1 Symbiodinium sp. clade C Y103 | reverse complement strand
CCAGGTAGATACTCATCGTAAACCGGCAGTATCACTTCATTCAACATGAACGTCTTTCCACTGCCACCGGGACCGTGCACAAAGATGCGAGTCACCATGTCCTGACAAGACCAGCATAGATGCAAGTGATGATGTTTTGGACGTCTTTCTATATCATGATGNGCCACCGGGACCGTGCACAAAGATGCGAGTCACCATGTCCTGACAAGACCAGCATAGATGCAAGTGATGATGTTTTGGACGTCTTTCTATATCATGATGCTGCAACCAACGTCTTTCTTTCATGCTGTGGGACATCGCCGCAACAGCCACATAGTAGATCTACCAATCTACACTCAAAATCTGATCTCACAAGTTTCCATGCATGTGCAATCTATTTACACACCGTGGGACATCGCCGCAACGGAGATATACACCACAAGTCTCAAGTATATTGTATTCCAATCATCATTACTAGCGGGCTAAGCTGCAGCGAACCAATCCTCCCAAACCATCTGTTTCCATGCATGTGCAATCTATTTACAATACCGTGGGACATCGCCGCAACGGAGACATACACCACAAGTCTCAAGTATATTGTACTCCAATCATTATTACTAGCGGGCTAAGCTGCAGTGAACCAAACCTCCCAAACAATGCAATACTGTGGGACATTGCCGCAACAGACACCTAACATAAGAAAAAAGCAATTGCCAACCACTTGTGACTTCAATCTAGTTCCGCTGAACAACCGTGAATCATCGCTGTTGTGTGTACACACACCAACCCTTACCAAGGATGCACACACCAACCCATCATCCAGTTCGAAGCAGGTCCAAGGATGTACTTAAGACAGACAAGACACGGGAGTGACCAGATCGAGCAACTTTTCCACTTGTGCAGGATCACCGAAGCACGACAGCATCTGCTTCTCCTTCGCCTTGTCCCACAAGCGCTGCAAAGGGGCTATTGCCAAAACAACAACATTGTATTGGTCACCAGAAATAGCGAAAGCCGACGTCGAACCAGAAGTTGGCGCATCTGTGACCACTGGCAGTTTCTGCTGCAGCAATTGCATTGCCTTTTCGGCAGGCGACAACACCGGCACGCGCGCAAAAGGCGCCACCCCTGCTTCCACTTATCGCCGAGGTATGTGACTGATGAATTCGTCCTCACTTTCTGCATCACCTTTGTAATCTTTATCTTTGCGACTCTCCAACATCTCCGTTTGACTTTTCAGCCCCAGATGGATCTCGCTCTGCCGCAATGGCATCGTCTGCGGAATTCTGCCTTTGACATCTTCACGTTGACATGGCCGTGGACGTTGAATCTGTGCATACTTGTCAGCATACTGCTTGACGAACTCAGTGGCGCGCTGCGTGCTCGCACTCACTTTGCCGGGTCCACCGGTTTTCACTGTCAACCGATGTGCTAAGGTCAAAACATCACCCTGGTCGACATGCAACCGTGGCTGATACTGTAGCTCAGGTTTGACCAGAGGAACATGTTCCAAGTCATCCATATCCACACTGTTTNATGCAACCGTGGCTGATACTGTAGCTCAGGTTTGACCAGAGGAACATGTTCCAAGTCATCCATATCCACACTGTTTTCGCTACCTTCAACCTCGACAAACTCCGCTCGTAGCCCCAAGTCTTCAGCATGTTCTTCACCTGTGGGTTGCACCTGCGCAGGGCGCGGCCTCTTCCTTGCCTCTGACATGAGGTCTAGGTTTGCGCTGACTTCTCGGCTAACAACTGCCACATACTCTGCTGCAGAAAGCTGCTCCGCGTGCCAACCATACGATGCGCGACGGACAGATCCACCCAAAGACAAGACAGCTGATGCTGTCGTGAAATGCTCTTGCGGATTTCCAATCAATGTTTGCTCTTTGCCATCATCAACAACCACGCCAAAAAAATCTAAGATGCCAGTCATGACTCGAACACTGAAGCGAGGCAATACATAACCTCTCAACTGACTGGCTCGCTTGCCACGTGCACGCTGTGGTTTTCGAACACGTGCCACTGGTCGTTTTGCATCTGTAAAGGACTCTATCAAGTATAGCAGCGTGTCAGATTTGTGCTTTGCTCCAGGAACTTCAAATTCTCGCAAAGCAATGGTATCCACCACCTCCAGAACAAAAGGTCAATGCCAAAACAAAAAAAGCAAACCAGAAACAACATCTTTCTGTCAGACACAAACATGTCACAAAAAACCATGAAATCATGCCACGGCAACAGAAAAAAACATATAAACCAAGCTGCTGTGTGACATCGCTTTGCCAAGCTCAACTTGACCTTACAAGGCGATCAAAAGGATGAAGAGAAAACTGTTCCGGAGACATGTTCCGGAGAAACGCAACTTTTCTTTAGGAGGAAAACCAAAAGAAAAGAACTTCACACTCTGTTCTGCCGAAACACGTCAGCATGGTCAGCAAGAGTTTGCATCTCAGCTTCAGTTGCTTTCCACTCCGCCAACGCTCCCGTCGCATCGACCACAGCGCGGATGTCTCCGCTTGCCGCTAGGACACGATGCCGCTTCGACGATGGAATCTTGCGGATGTGCTTCACAGCCTGCGGTTGCCCACAGCATGCAGCATCGAGGCAGCGGTGCTTCCGCAACAGGCTAATGTGAACGGCTGCCCGCATCTCAGGGTCTTTGTCTTTCGTTGGCATCGTCACACCATGTAAGTGTGGCACTCGAGGAGCAGGATGCAAAACCTGAACATAATACTTAGCCTTTGTGTAATGCGCCGCGAACTCAAACTCAGGGACGCTGGACCTGCGGTTTCCAATCTGCTGCACATGAACACAGCTCACGTGCATCCCATACACGTAGAAATTCATAGATGCAAGCGGCTCCACATCACCACGATGCAAATAATCCTCATAGAAGGACGTTGTCCGCAACTCAAAACCGTCATTCGGTGGGGACACTGCCGCCTCCCGACTACCGGCATCACCAACGCCTTCTTCATTCGGACAGTCTTCTGTCGCCTGCACAACAAGACCAATATCTGTCAATGCCACTTGTCCTTCTTGTTCCAAGGCATCATGTGAATCACTGCTGTATCGCCTCATCTGTTCAAAGACACCCCACAAAACACGTTTCATCATCAGACGCCAAAAGACATGTGTCCTGATAACTTCTCGGCCTGTCAGCATTTGGATGGCCATCAAGCAATGTCCATGCATCACCGCATGATTTGCANCCAAAAGACATGTGTCCTGATAACTTCTCGGCCTGTCAGCATTTGGATGGCCATCAAGCAATGTCCATGCATCACCGCATGATTTGCAGCTGTCCAAAGGCGACAAAGCCTTTTCCGTGCTTCTTGTTGCTCAGGAGTGCTCTTTGGCATGCTGGACTTGTCAGGTAAAGGATACACCTCCAGCAACAGCTGACATTCCGCAGTTTCGGCCTCCAATTGCATACGTTCTTCAAGCCGCTGCATACCGACTGTGAGGTGGCGAAGCACTGGTCCACATGTCAAGGACGGTTTTGTTGTATAATCACATGTATAGAATGATGTCTGTATTCCAGATCTCAAGCCTTCAACTACATTCTCCCGCAGCNTGGTCCACATGTCAAGGACGGTTTTGTTGTATAATCACATGTATAGAATGATGTCTGTATTCCAGATCTCAAGCCTTCAACTACATTCTCCCGCAGCCAAATCTGCAAGCATCGGGTCGCTGCAGGAAGGAGCCGATCACCGATGCGACTGCATTCTCCTGCTCCGGTGGTGTTCATTTCGACAAAGTTCAACGACTTGCAACACCAAGACAACATGCGGCAAGTGCCTGTAGGGAGCCAAGATGCTAACACTTCACCAACTCGANGATCGAAAGCTCGGTGCATCAAAATGTTGATCAGCATCTCTGAAGACTGGCAGCAATGTCAGAAAAGCCTCGGCCAGCATGCGCTTTGTCCCGATCACCGCTTTCAGTTTCACCTTTTTGGCCACGGAAGAAGCTTCAGCTTGAGACACATTCACCTGACAGGAAGCAACATGTAAAAGCATGCGGCGACATTGACAACACGCCCCACAACAAGTTATCATCAGAGTTTTATCTGACATATATTCTGACATTGCTTCTAGCATTCTATCTGACATATCTTTTGAAATTCTTTCTGGCAGTCTATCTGGCATATCTCTGACATTCTTTCTGGCATTCATTCTGGCATATCTTCTGCCATTCTTGATGGCATTCTATCTAGCATATCTTGTGACATTCTTCCTGACATTCTATCTGGCATATCTTCTGACATTCTTTCTGGCATATCTTCTGACATGCTTTCTGGCATTCTATCTCGCATATCTTCTGACATTCTTTCTCGCATTCTGTCTGGCATCTCTTCTGACATTCTATCTGGTATATCTTGCGACATTCTTTCTGATATGCTATCTGGCATATCTCTTGACATTCGTCCTGGCATTGTATCGGGCAGTTGAGGTCCGGCAGTGCCCACTGCGATTTGGAGCCGGCCGATGAGGGTCCGGCAGTGACCACTGCGATCTGGAGCCAGCGAAGAGAAGCGCGCGGGAGGCGGCGGATAGCGAAGAACAGCTCTCTTGAAAATAGACAACCTTCACCTTGCAAGTACAGGAAAACACATATAAACTATATTGAGCAAGTCTGCAAAGAATGCATCATTTCATTCATCTACAATACTCAGGCACATCGCCGCAGCGGACGCATAACAACAGTATAAAATCAAATGCCAACGTCTTGGACTGCTTTCTCATTCTGCTTCACAACTGTGGGACATCGCCGCAGCAGCGACGGCGAAAAACTGTGGGACATCGCCGCAACAGCTACACAATCCAAAAATAACATGCCAAGACAAAACGCTTTCCATCCACAGTCCGCAGCACTTTCCTATGCACAATAGCTACCACCACCGAGCCTTGTCGTCCAGAAAATTCAGTCCATCCTCCACATAGCCATCAATCAACACACGACGGCAATCTTGATAGTTCAGATTCCCACGATGTGTCACCATACCGGCCTCAGATGAAGTGTAGANCTCCACATAGCCATCAATCAACACACGACGGCAATCTTGATAGTTCAGATTCCCACGATGTGTCACCATACCGGCCTCAGATGAAGTGTAGATAAAAAAAGCACAGCGTTCGTAGCAGTCATTCATGTCACGGATGACTTGACAATCATATGCCAATGACAAACGACTTGTCAATGTCGCACGACAAGTGGAATGTCCACCATAAAACATCCCGCTATCAAATCCAAACTTAGAAATATAACGGCATTGATCCCCGTTGGAATGAACTCGATATATCCGATCATGATATAATTTTTTCTTGGGTCCATCCATGAACAAACGAAATCTAACAAGGCGCTGGATAGCATTGACCTTCACCAGGATTATATTGCACTGCGCGTATCCGGCCACGCTGCGTGCTTTCTGCAGATACGTCCACCGTGCTGCCCAAGTCAGACCTTCCAACAAAATCTTCTCCACTCAATCCAGCAGTTGTCTTATCAGTCAGCCANCACCGTGCTGCCCAAGTCAGACCTTCCAACAAAATCTTCTCCACTCAATCCAGCAGTTGTCTTATCAGTCAGCCAACGTGGCAGGAGCAACGGTTTGCCAGTCCGTGCAACAACCACCTCAGCCAGCTTGGTGAAAGAAGACGGTCCAGAGGGGATGGTCTTCTCCCGAAACAGTCGAACGAAATGGACAAAATTGAATCTACAGTGTTGTGGCTTCCGACGACTGCCTTCAGGTGCGTATTTAAAACACGTTGCCTGATGCTCATGTAGATGGCCACTCAGTGCGCACACACCAAAACAGTCAGCAACGAAAGCTTCGACATACTCTGCATCGGTGATCCTCCGCAATCCTGTTCTGGCGGCAACACAGAGGCGGCAATCACAGCCAGCAAAGCCGGAAGGCAACAAACGATAGTGCGGCAACCTGGACACGACCGCGCCTCTCAGAGGAAGCTTGCGAGCTGACACCGTGGGGACATCGCCGCCTGCGGCTTGCTTTTCCGTATGTTCCTTCAAATGAAAATCAACAAAAGCTTCCCGTACCGGTACTAACTCACGCCGCTTCTGCGGGTCCTTTTTGCAATCCTCCAATTCCCCATCATATGTGTCTTCTTCTTGCCACTTCGACTGTAAGTCAACTGCAGGAAAGGGAACTTCACGAAAATGCAACGGCAACAAGCCAGCACACGAACTCATCAGAGATTCCACTGCCAGTAAAGTCTGTGACTTCCGCAGCAAAGCTTTGGCGGCCCTAGCATCTTGACGTACCACTCGCCGCAGCCACATTTGGGATGCGCGGTTTACGAAATGGAGCACGATGTGCGGATGGCAAGCCAGGCGCGCCTGTTCCTCAAAGGGACCGTGAAGATGAGCAATAGCACCAAAGGAGCCACCCATGAAGGCAGCGCTGCATCCATCTGGAAAATCCACTCCGTTCGTGCTTCCATTTGCGCGAAGCTGCTTGTCAAACGGAGCAATGCCAAGCACGTGCTGCAAAAACAACCGCGTAGATAAGATGAAGAAGCGTGCTTGAGCAACAGGATTTTCCGCAAGCATCTCCAGCATACGCGATGCTGTAGGCATAGCTGGGCATTCGTCCAGCAACGACACCACGAAGCGTTCGGACGTGCCTTCTTTGTTGAATCCTCCGTCTGGGTGTGCAACACAGCCACTGTGTAAGACAACCACAAGTGGATTGCGTGTATCGGCGACATTGGGGGTTAGGAAACCTCCAATGCCGCCAAACCTCACTCGTCACATCTGCTAATTTTATGCACAACCAGCATCAAACCAACAAAACGACATACCCCGACATTCTTCGATTCCTACCACACAAAACACTGTTGCAACATTTGATGCACATCTTCTATTGCTTGCTACCATCACCAAACCAATGTTGAGACAAACCGAGGTTGACACATACAAATGCAGAAAAACCGACCACACCAAAAACAATTTTACGACCTACAAGCAACATCAGCATAGCGCCGTTCTGCTCGTGGCGCAACTGTTGTCTGGCACCATCAGTGCCAACCACTTCAGAGGAAAAGAAAAGCAGCTGGGATAAAGCATCACGAATGTTGGTGTCCACAACAGAAGACCGCATTACATCCCCAAGATTGGCATTGTCACCCAGTGCAGTCACAGCCGCCCGCAAACGATCAGAGGTGCATTGCAGCACTGCATGCAAGGACTGCTTGAATTTCTTCCGTTTCACATGTGCTGAAGCAAGACGAACCATCTCCATGCGCTTCCAGGTGTCACACGCAACCGACAAAAAATTCCAAATCAGCCGCCCAGCGTGGAATGGCTGGCGGTTGGAAGCGTGGCACGAACTCACGGGGACAAGGCCGCCTGCGATCGTCCGCTGCCTCCACGCTACTTTGTCCACCTTCTTCTGTAGCGGCTTCCTCATCAACAATCTCATATTCCAGTTCGGCACGCTCCAGCAAATAAGAAGCCCACTCCCTGAAAGTCAACGGTGCGTCACGGACAATGCCATAAACACCATCACCATAAGGANTTCCAGTTCGGCACGCTCCAGCAAATAAGAAGCCCACTCCCTGAAAGTCAACGGTGCGTCACGGACAATGCCATAAACACCATCACCATAAGGAAACATGTCCGGAAAGCACTTCTGCCAGTATTCCGGACTGTACATGCTCAAAGGAGCAGTTCCAGTGCGCGCAACCTGAACGCTTTTCCGACCATCCACCGATGTCTGCAAACCCTTTGCGTGATCCATTTGAACAACCAACTTGTTCAACTTATCCTCCAGTTGAGCTGCCGACATTGTTTCAGCCAACCTCCGAAAACTGTCAAGGTCTTGATCAAACACCTGGCCACTACTGCTGCCACGGCGACTCATAAGCAACTTCAGCTGCCAAATTCCTTCAAGACACGTTCCACATCAAGATCATCTGAGCCAACTTCACCAGCCACACATCGCAGGCCAGGAACATCTTCGCCTTCAAATGGATTTTCATTCGTTCCCGAGCTTGGTTCTTCGACTTCTTTTGCGTCCATCTCGGCCTCTTCAGCTGGTTCAACAACCGCAGATGCCCCAGGATCTTGGTCCGGCCCAACATNTTCCCGAGCTTGGTTCTTCGACTTCTTTTGCGTCCATCTCGGCCTCTTCAGCTGGTTCAACAACCGCAGATGCCCCAGGATCTTGGTCCGGCCCAACATCTGCCGGACCACTAAGTTTCACTGGCATTGCTTCTTGAACATCCACCGCTGTCGCTTGTGACCGCACTGCTGCACAGCTGCCACCAACTTGCACAAATTGCGCATCTGCTAGTCCTTCATCCACATGCAAATGTCGATATGCAACATTGTGAGCAACCAAGTATCGCGCAGCAGCC
The DNA here is from genome assembly GCA_003297045.1 of Symbiodinium sp. clade C Y103. Lineage (NCBI taxonomy): Eukaryota > Dinophyceae > Suessiales > Symbiodiniaceae > Cladocopium > Cladocopium sp. clade C. The sequence continues at coordinate 111,990 of BGPT01000951.1, read as the reverse complement.
ACGTACGCATCCCGTGGAATCTCGGCCCACTGTGCGCGATCNATCCACATGCAAATGTCGATATGCAACATTGTGAGCAACCAAGTATCGCGCAGCAGCCACGTACGCATCCCGTGGAATCTCGGCCCACTGTGCGCGATCAAGGTCCTGCAATGATCAAACGTAACACAATGGCCGAACAATGCCAGCAGTGACAGCTGATTCTCTTCTCACATGTATTTTGAATTACACACACAACCGCAAACTTGAACAACAAAGTCATGGTCGCCAGAAAAACCAGCGCTGACGCGGGGACAACGCCGCCTGTACGCTCATTCCGTTTCACACTGCGTCACATGACTTTCTTCTCAGATCCGATTTCCTCCAACACACAAACTCAAACTTGAACAACCAACTGGTATTGAGACGGAAACATCGCCGCCAGACAAGACACGCAATGCAACGGGGAAACAGCCGCCTGTACCCTCAGTCCGTTTCAGTCTCGAAGAAAAATGGGTCACCAAAAATGACAAAAACTTTGCATACAAACTGCAACCGATTCACTCCACAGCATGTCAATACTTCTATCTTCAGCTGGTACTGAGACGGCGGCATCGCCGCCAGACAAGACATGCAATGGAACGGGGACAACGCCGCCTGTACCCTCAGTCCGTTTCAGTATCGAAGAAAAATGGGTCACCAAAAATGAGAAAAATTGCATACAAACTCGAACCGATTCACTCCACAGCATGTCAATACTTCTATCTTCATGTTATCACCACATCCCAGGCCTCAGGTGTGCAGCCAACAAGCGCAATGCTGATGGTCTGCGACAAGAACCGTTGCGCTTCTTCNATGTTATCACCACATCCCAGGCCTCAGGTGTGCAGCCAACAAGCGCAATGCTGATGGTCTGCGACAAGAACCGTTGCGCTTCTTCAGGCAGTGGTGGCATGCGCGCCGTTGTGAGCTCGTGCAACTGAGCTTGGGGAAATGCAATAGTATTTGCCCGGATGCCTTTCTGCTTCTCCTTGGTCGGACGCGCTTTCTGCGGCTCAGCTATGATCTTCTGCACCACTGGACGACCCAAAGATAGCATCAGAAAAGTCATAGGTGATAAAGGCTGCCCATTGTGCATGAAGACCTTTGGGTAGCGACCGATCCATAGAGAATTGGCAAGAGCATACTTGGACATGCGCGGGTGCTTGCCAGTCAAAGCTTGAACACAGTCGGCACATGCATATGTCAAGGTGCCACTCGTAACCTGTGTAGGCAACACTTTTGTGTTGAGGAGCCGCTGCCAAGGCGTACCATCTTCGTAGCAACCAGAGGGATGTGAAATACAACTGCCCGACAATTCATTTGCTGGAGTACTCGGCCAGAGCTTCTGATATCTGCGAACATCAAACACTTTCTTGTGTAACCATTCCACCTTCTTCTTTGACAGTTCATGTATCTTCCAACCATGCTTGCTTTTTTGACCATCCCCTGCACATTCGTTGTCATCACTCGAAACTTCATCTGCATCACCTTCTTGTGGGGACACTGCCGCCAACATATCCTCTCCATCACCTTGCTGAGATTCAACAAAAAGTTTCAGACGATCCATATCTTCCAACCAAGCAGTGCGGGCACACACGACGCAGCTATGCAGTCTACGTTCTACAGCAGCAGTTCCTTTGCGAGAGCGCGTCTGATGAAAGGAATACGACGCCATACCCCTGCGAGTCTGCTCTCCTGGCACTGCAAATGGTCCGAAATGTTCTTCGTGGTAGACCATGCGCTTGCGATACTCTTCTTCACACCGAACTTGCTCATGAGGCGTGCCATCAGCACCTACAGTCAAATGTTCTTCTTGAAGATGCTTCAAAAAAACACCGCGATCATCACATTCGAAGTCGCATAACTCGCATGCCAGCATCGAAGAGCATACCGGTGTACGGTAAAATGTCCGGCGACTCTCTGCGTTCTGCACCTGGTCTGCCGGGATATAATAATCCTTGGCGGTGCGAGTCGACCAGATCTTTGGGAATGCCTTTTCCCAGTGCTGCTGCTCAAGTGCCCGCATGCGCTGACTACCCTGTAACAGCGTCTTCTGTCTGACTCGGCGAACCTGTTGCGCAAGGGCGTCTGTTGGGCTGCGCGGTCCACGAACTGGCAACGCTCCGGTTTCAGCGACACATCGTTGAACTGCATCGAAGATATCGGCATGTCGAGGATTCCATTAAAAAAACTCCAAATGCTCCACCAGACTCCCAGGCCACCATCTGTTGCTCATGCAATGCCGCCGCGCAGTCAATCATCTGGCCGGCTCGTTCTCGGCGCGTGGATCCATAGCGCCGTTTGCGNGGCCACCATCTGTTGCTCATGCAATGCCGCCGCGCAGTCAATCATCTGGCCGGCTCGTTCTCGGCGCGTGGATCCATAGCGCCGTTTGCGAACTTGTGCCACAGCAAAGTGCAAACGCTTCTCTTGATCAGATCTATCCACTCCAGATCCACGAGGCAAAGCACCATTTTGTTCAACATACTTGCAAAGTTCTTCTCGTACAGCACGTGTATCATCGAATTCACTGATGCAGTCAACAGAACAATCTTCCAACTCCTTACATCCAGTGTCATTTTGGCCCAGCAACCAAGCTAGACAAGCCGCTCTAAAATCATTCTCTTTAGAACCAATGCATCGCTGCACAGCATCTTCCTGCAATACAACACAACGAGAAAACACCTCGCTGATACAAGTTTCCTGCAAAAATGCCGCCAACCCCATCTGAACTGCTGCCTGCCAGCCATCCGCTGCTGCTTCAAACATTTCCAGAAATTTTGCTTGCACACCCTCACTAACTGTACAACGCTGTGCCAACATCCTATGCCATCGTTGGGCGAGTGCATCTTCACGCTGCTTCTCCTCACTGTCACCAACTTGCCGCTGCGGCAACTTCTGCTTGCTATGAAAAAAGACTTTACTGCATTGCAAGTATGACCATCATCTCCTTCCACCTCCGAAGCGGCAAAAATGGCTCTGTAAGTGGACAGCAAATTCTCACTGATAGCACCTTTGTTCTGCAAGAGTCTGTCCCACCGTTGAGCCAACGCATCTTCTGCTCTCAGCTCGTCACAGTGCCCAGCTTGCATCTTCGGCAGTCGATTGCTGGTTGACCAGAACTCTTGAACTGCCAGGCACACAGCCAAGTGACCATCATCTTCTTCCACCTCCGAAGCGGCAAAGATGGCTCTGTAAGCGGACAACAAATTCTCACTAATAGCAACTTTGTTCTGCAAGAGTCTGTCCCACCGTTGAGCCAACGCATCTTCTGCCCGCTTCTCCTCAGTGTCACCGCCTTGTCTCCTAGGCAAGCGATAGCTAGTTGCGAAAAACTCAGTCACAGCAATGCAAACAGCGATGGCGCCATCATCATCGCCAACGTCAGCAGCAGCAAACAGACGCTGGTATTGATTCAAAAGATCTTGGCTCAGTGAACCTTTCTGTTCAAGCAAACGATGCCAGCGTTTCGCAAGCATACCCTCTGCTCTTTTCTCATCTTCTAGCTGGTTTCCGCTGCGCGGTAAACAACCATGCGCATCATAAAACTTGAGAACTTCTTCGCAAAGGTCACGACGCCAGTCGCTCTTCAACAAATGCAAGAGCTTCGCTCTTCTCAATTTGCTGTACAAAGAGCGACTGCTTGCCAGCTCAGAACTCTGAGAAGGCACCTGCCCATGTTCTGTAACAAACTCCTGAAGCTCGGTACGAAGACTCTCCACTTTCTCCTCCTCCGACTTCTTCTTCGGAGGAAACAGCGGACAATGATACGACAGACACCACAGAAAGAACCATGCAGGACAACGCTGCGTCATAGTCCAACCCAGGTGAAAACAGAACTCAATCTCTGGCAAAGAGGACCATGCAGGACGCAGCCGCGTCATAGTCCAGCCCATATGCGAAAATAACTCTGGTACAGGCACGTGTCTGACTAACAGGAACGTGTAGAGGCGACACGTCCACACATTGTCTGCGTGCAGGTTGAGTATATAATCGCCCGGATACAATCGTCAGACCAAATAAGACCTGCATGCAGTTAACCACAAAAACAAACATAGGGAAAACAAAGTCAGAAACAAACATTCGAGAACAGCTTCCCTCGCGACCATCCACACATCTTTCTCATTTGGATGCTATATGCTTCGTAGTCTCGAAGATTCAAGTACCCTCACACTGAGAAAAGAAACAGCAACACAAACTATAAGCGATAATAAAATGACACCGACGACCCCAACCAAGGAAGCGCACACTTCAAATGTCACACTCAAATGTACACATTTCAAATGTCACACTCAATGTGCAAGCCCAGGCGCCCCGATGTCATCACTGCTTTCGAGCCCAACAAAATAGTACGGTGCAGATTGGACAAACTGCAGCAGCAACTTCTCCGGCTGCACCAAAACATCCACACAACTGAGCTGATGACAGCGCAAAGCACTTGGCAACAAAATTGCAGCGGCGACACCGAGCAGCGTCAGCAGCGGCATCAGCAGCGCCAAGCAGCAGCCAGCCGCTGCAATGAGCCACAGCGCCATAGCAGCCACATACCGCACGGCGCGCCCTCGCAAGCAGCCACTATGCGCCAGCTTTCGCCATTGTCGCGATGGCTGTCGCGATGCCATTTTAGCTGTGACACTGAAAACCGAAAGTACGCCATTCTTTGCCAATCAACACACAAAAGAATGTATTATATATATATCTATCTATACATGTGTATATAGACATATATATATATATATATACGCATATAGATATGTGTGTGTATGTGGATATTTAGAGACATATTTAGAAACACATACAGCTCAAATGAAACAAGCTGCTGAATATGTTCTGTGACGCTTTGCTATGTTCTGGTCAACAACGGGCATAGACATATATATATATATATATATACACACATATAGATATGTGTATGTGTGGGTATATATAGACATATTTAGAAACACATACAGCTCAAATGAAACAAGCTGCTGAATATGTTCTGTGACGCTTTGCTATGTTCTGGTCAACAACTGACTGTCACACTTCGAACGCAAAAACCGCAAATGACTAACTGACAGAGAAAACAGTCGCATGCACAATTCATCTATGTAAGCGTGTACTAGCACGCTTTGCAAACTTCAGCCTCCATGCTTTGTGTTGTCCATCGGAACAATTTGAATGCAGCGCTGNCATGCACAATTCATCTATGTAAGCGTGTACTAGCACGCTTTGCAAACTTCAGCCTCCATGCTTTGTGTTGTCCATCGGAACAATTTGAATGCAGCGCTGGAACCATGCAGGACAGCACCGAACCCATCTGCCAACATACGTCCGACACTGGCAAAAGGAACCATGCAGGACACAGCCGCGTCATAGTCCAGCCCATCTGCAAACATATGCCACGCTTGTACAGACACTCTTGGGAGACACTCCTGGCATGACACTCTTGGAAGACACTTTTAGGAGACACTCTGGACATGACATAAAACAAGCAACATGACATTCTTGGGAAGNCACTCTTGGGAGACACTCCTGGCATGACACTCTTGGAAGACACTTTTAGGAGACACTCTGGACATGACATAAAACAAGCAACATGACATTCTTGGGAAGACATTCCTGGTAGACACTCTTGGGAGACACTCTTGACATGACACTCTTGCGAAGTCACTCTCGGCATGACACTCTTGGGAAGGCATTCCTGGGAGACACTCTTGGCATGACACGCTTGGGACACACTCTTGGGAAGAAACTCTTGGGAAGCCACTCTTGGGATGACACTCTTGGGGGACACTCTTGGGAAGAAACTCTTGGCAGGACACTCTTGGAAAGACGCTCCTGGGAAGACACTCCTGGGAGACACTCTTGACAAGACACTCTTGGGAGACGCTGCTGAATATGTTCTGTGACGCTTTGCTATGTTCCGGTCAACAACTGACTGTCACACTTCGAACGCAAAAACCGCAAATGACTAACTGACAGAGAAAACAGTCACATGCACAATTCATCTATGTAAGCGTGTACTAGCACGCTTTGCAAACTTCAGCCTCCATGCTTTGTGTTGTCCATCGGAACAATTTGAATGCAGCGCTGNCACTCTTGGGAGACACTCCTGGCATGACACTCTTGGAAGACACTTTTAGGAGACACTCTGGACATGACATAAAACAAGCAACATGACATTCTTGGGAAGGCATTCCTGGTAGACACTCTTGGGAGACGCTCTTGACATGACACTCTTGCGAAGACACTCTCGGCATGACACTCTTGGGAAGGCATTCCTGGGAGACACTCTTGGCATGACACGCTTGGGACGCACTCTTGGGAAGAAACTCTTGGGAAGCCACTCTTGGCATGACACTCTTGGGGGACACTCTTGGGAAGAAACTCTTGGCGGGACACTCTTGGAAAGACACTCCTGGGAAGACACTCCTGGGACCCACTCTTGACAAGACACTCTTGGGAGACACTCTTGGCATGACACTCTTAGGAAGACATTCCTGGGAGACACTCTTGGGCGACACTCCTGACTTGAGATGTCACAAAATGCCACACCTGCCACACAAAACAATGTTTCGACACGTTTGAAACGTCCAAAACATCATCACTTTTGCAGCTTCCCCCATAGACAACAACGCTTCGACGCATTTGAAACATCCAAAACATCATCACTTTTGCAGCTTCCCCCATAGACAACGGTGTTTCCACACATTTGAAACGTCCGAAACATCATCACTTTTGCAGCTTCCCCCATAGACAACGGCGCTTCGCCACGCCAAAACATCATCACCTTTGCAGCTTCCCCCATAGACAACGGCGTTTCGCCACGCCAAAACAGCATCACTTTTGCAGCTTCCCCCATAGACAGCGGCGTTTCGCCACGCCAAAACATCATCACTTTTGCAGCTTCCCCCATAGACAGCGGCGTCTCGACATCACATGTGAGGAAATGCCACGCCTGCCACAGGATTTGCGCAGCTTCACTCCTGGACGCAGCCCCGACAATGCGATTCGCAAAAAACACGCAACACGACACGTCCAAAGTGCTGCGCCTGCCACGAAAAATGACGACGGACACCTCCAAAGTGCTGCGCCTGCCACGAAAAATGCAACTCAACTTTTGCAAATGTCGCGAAAGTATTGCGCCTGCCACACAAAACGATTTTCGTCACGTCATGGAACGCGTTGGAATGTCACGAAGTGCCACGCCTGCCACGCGAAATGACATTCCGACACGTCTCAAAAGTCCAAAAATGACCTCCTTTGCAGCTTCCCCCATAGACACGGCCAAAGCGCTCTACCGCGGACACTTGCGAACGGTTGCGAACGGTTGCGGACGGTTGCGAACGGTTGCGAACGGTTGCGAACGGTTGCGCGACGTCTCGCGAACACACCCTCAACCCCCAAACCCCCAGAGTGAAACGGGAACCCTTGCTACGCATTCGGGAAAAAGCTCAGGTATAAGTGGTGAACGTTGGGACTAACACAGACTCTCGTCGTCTTGAATACCAAATCCCCAGATTTTAGTAGTGATGAACATCCGGTCAGCACTGCGATGTATTTTATCTTTGATAAACAATGAGAAATTCAGAACGGGCGTAAGACAGCTCATTAAAGTTCCTTCCAGCTCTTGGCCCCCAAAGTCCGCCATTTGATGGCGTACTTGGAGGCGGCTTTGGTGCATCCCCAATGTTGGGCATGCCAATCTACATTGCGGTTTTGATTGCCCGTAGAGTCTAGTATCCCAATGGTCCACTGCTGGCGGCCAACTTGGACCTCTGTTTCTAGCCTTTGCGACTCATTCTTGCCTGAATTATTTTTCTTACCCGGGCTTGGGTCAAGTTTTTAAGATTCCATGCAATTACAATCTTCGTCATTTTGGCTGTAAACCTTCCAATTTGAAGCTATCCAATGGGGTGTCAGCATCGAGGCCCGTGAGAGCTTTGTGATCACCACGGGCACAAAAGCCGGCGCTGCCCCCATCAAGGTGTGAGTCAAAAGAGGGACCCTGGGCCCCAAATTTGGAAGGTTTCCAAAAGTGTGACGAAACACTCTCCAGGAAGTCCATGTATGTTGGGTGAAAATTGAGGCGACGCAGGTTTCCAGGCAGCCAACATGGGCAATGCGACCAACAAACATGAGGATAGTCATAAGCAATAAAATGAACGAACGAACAAATAAGAGGGTAATAGAACACTGACATTCAAGGGCTGCTGGAAGCCCAAGCTGGGATATTTCAGCAGGGAAATTAACAAACTGGAGACCAC
>BGPT01000951.1:69674-92943 GCA_003297045.1 Symbiodinium sp. clade C Y103 | reverse complement strand
CGGTAGCACGCCTTTGTTTTTTGTTTTGCTCGTGTTTGTTTTTTATGACAGCACGATGACATCCGGTTCGTGTGTGTTTTTTCTGACCGCACGGATTGGCCCACGCCGTACCTGGAGTCGATTGTGTCCGTATCTTCTGACCGCATGAAGGACAAAGCCATTTTTCACCTTCGTGTGTGTTTTGTCAGACGGCATGAAGACGCTGCAGTTGTTGTCCGCTCTCGCATGTGTCTCTTCTAACCGTGCTGGTGGTCGCCGTGGATGCAATGCAACTGCTGTAAAACATTGATGCGGGTTCGTGGGTGTCACGGGTGACGTGGACGGGAACCCCCGGAAATTAATTCATGACCTTGTTTCCTGGATAGATAGATGGGTAGAGAGATGGCTGGGTACATAGATAAACAGATAGACAGATAGATAGATAGATAGATAGAGGAGGAAAAAGATAGACAGACAGACGGATGGATGAACGAATGGAAAAATTGAAAACTAGACCGTGTAATCGAAGGAAGTTTAGAAGCTACTCAAGTTGGCACGAAGCCGTCAGCTGCACACTCAACTTTCCATTTTTGAAGGAAATCTCGCAGAACTGCTTCGTTTTTTGATGTTGCCCACTTGGAAAATGGAGAAAGTCTCGCAGATTTGCTTCGTTTCGGAATGTTACACGACAACTACAACTACAACTACAAGAGCTACANCACTTGGAAAATGGAGAAAGTCTCGCAGATTTGCTTCGTTTCGGAATGTTACACGACAACTACAACTACAACTACAAGAGCTACAACTACAACTTCAACGAAATGACAACTACAACTACAAGTAGTCGGTTAGTCGGTTAGTCAGTTAGTCAGTTAGTCAGTTAGTCGGTTAGTCAGTTAGTCAGTTAGTCGGTTAGTCAGTTAGTCAGTTAGTCAGTTAGTCAGTTAGTCGGTTAGTCAGTTAGTCAGTTAGTCGGTTAGTCAGTTAGTCAGTTAGTCAGTTAGTCAGTTAGTCAGTTAATCAATTAGTCGGTGAGTCAGTTAGTTAGTTTGTTAGTTAGTTAGTCAGTCAGTCAGTGAGTTAGTCAGTCAGTCAGTTAGTCAGTTAGTCAGTTAAACAGTTAGTCAGTTAGTCAGTTAGTCAGTTAGTTAGGCAGGCAGATAGATAGACAGATAGATAGGCCGACGCTCCAACCACCTTTTGATCAGTCAGTGGANATCTGCTCTGCCATCCATGACTCACAACAACGAACCTCTCCTATAGGTTTGCCATTTTTGAAACTTCCGCCACCGCCTTGTGCGGTACTACTGGTAATTACTTGTACTGTTTCTTTGCTGGACATTTCACAAACCCCTGAGACTGGAGTAAAATGTGAACGTTCCACCAACAGCAAAAAAACTGAAGACGCGATGATGTGGCCAACCAAGAGTGAGATAGCACCAAGCAAGAATTGGGGATCTAAGAGATATGGTGAGAGGGACGATGGGGGTATCAATGGATCTACAGATTCGAGCATCTTTTGCATAATATACTGTGCATCTAATATAATTGTTGGTGGCACGTCTTTTAAACCTCGTAATCAGAAACTAGAAGACATGAACTATGAACAAAATTGAACAAACATGTGATTGGTGTTGTTTCTGCACTTGGAAGTCCAGGGATGGCGGCTTGGAAACTGTCGAACTGTAGATTTGTTTTTCTTTGAGGATATCATTAAGATTGCAGTCCCATGTTTGTTGCCTTTTACCATTTCCATTGTTTTTTCTCCACCGTTTTTGTTGCTGGTTGCACCCTATAAATCGTGTTGGTTTTATCGATTTCTATGCCGTTAATGTCACAGATTCTGGTGAATTAGGCAGGGCCTGGCCTTGTTGACCTGGTCCTTCTCCAAGATGTCTCGCTTGGAGGAGCCATGCGGGGATTCCAGAGGATAGTGTCGGAGGATGATATGAGAAATGGAAAAACATATGCAAAAAGGGGACTCAAAACATTTTCATTTCCTTATGTCTACCTGGCTGTTTCACCACCCAAACTTGGTTTGAGTCGCAAGATCATGCGGGTATCACACAAGAAGTTTAGATGGTTTTCCCACGTTTTCCCATGTGTTCCTAGGTTTCACCGTTACGATATGTTTGAACAATCACTGATCAAACACGGCGGGAGACAAGCTCCTTGGAGCCTGTGGATGACATCTGAAAGCTCAGTGGCCGGGGTTTCACTGCCCAAAATGCGAGTACAACTAAGGGGTTTCTATTGGAAGCGACATCAATTTGAGCTTCTTTGAGATTTTATGAATGACAAGCAGTGGGTACCAAACATGGGCACTTTTCAAGGGAGGGTTCATCCAGAAGCCTGGGAATCCAGACACTGGTGGCCCAGGACCAGTTGCTGCCCTTCTTATCAGCTCTGAATTCTGAAAGCCAGGACCCGGGGCTGCGATTTCGAAAAGATCTGCTGTTTTGATGTGTTTTGGGGATGGGAATATAGATTTGGAGACAACTATATGCTTGCTCCTAAGCTGTTCTTTGTGAGTTTTTGGCATGTTCCATCACGTTCCCATTTATTTAACAGTTCATTGCTGGATTTCCAATTGAGATACCGTTTCCACCACCATGTAGGAGTGCTTTGATCAGTCTTCGGATACTGCTAGTACTTTAACCGTATGGGTGATGTTCTGTTCCTGTGCTCTGTGTCAAATACACCCAATACGGGACTTGAAATGAATGGATCCAATACTAAACCATGGTTTTTGTTTGGTAATTAATTGTATTTGACAAAGGGGTACCGGATTACGAAATTTCCCGCAGCCGCGACCCCCGGTCATGGAGAAGGACCGCCTGCAGCGGATGTGGGAGAGTCGCGAAGAGGTGTTGTTTCTGCTTCCGAACTGGCAGGTTTTGTGACGCTTCATGATAATGCCAACCCCTGATTTTTCCCCAATGTAAAACATTCCCTAAATCGTACCGTTTCAGCAGCAAATGATTGATTGTTGTCCCTTTCGGGGGAGCCCCCAAATTGATCAAGCAGGATTTATCAATCTGGGGGTTCTTACCCCTGTAGTTGTGGCAGGGACATCTTCTTTCACATCGATTGTTTCAGCATCATTGTCTTAGATTTAAGGGGGAGTGCATGAAGTGCATGCAACATTAGCTACTTACTTCTGCTCTTCCCAGGCTGCCGAGCTGCGACTTGTCGCGGAGCAGCGTCAAAAAGGGAACAGGTGGTGTTTGCCTGATTTTTTGTTTGGGGGACAATCCACAAAATCCAATGGTTTATCAGCATATATCAGCATATATCAGCATTGTCCCTTATTTAAATGGCCATTTTGCGGGTACACATCATTTTCAGACGCGTGATGCCGAGTTAGGGTTTTGAAGCATGCAGTGTTGCCATATTCCCCTGCACCTGGCATCGTCGCTGCTACCTTTGTGATTCAGCTGAATCATGTGTACGGACAGATATCTGACGCACGCAGCACTGATGCGACTTCCAACAGGGAAGTTTCACCATGTTTCACTATTGTAGGTTTTTATCATTCAAGACGGGTTTCTGTCAGATTTCAACTGAAGCTAATCCAGTGATATGTTAGCCAAATGAGACCCTGAATGGATGGGTGTTGTACCAAGGAGCGAAAAAGCCTGTAACCCGGAATCAGAAACTACAATTTTTAATACTTCGATTACAAGTAATGTATTCCAAAGCGCGCAGTCTGTTTGTTGGATGGTTTGAAATCTCCACAGCTCAAGACAGGTTGTAAAACAAAGCCCCCAACCACCCCTCCGCCGCCATGACGCTCGCTCCTGCGATGAGTGCTGGCGAGGCGGGGGGCTTGCCAAGAGCCCATAATTTGTCCAAAGAATTGGGACAACCATTGCTGAAAAAAATGAAAAGAATGGTAGGTAATGGTTGAGAAACAACAATTGCTTGAAAAATATGAATGGTGAGTCAGTTTTCGACCTTTCTCACTTGTGTCTGCAAGAAGTGGGTACCACTAGATACTACAAGAATGTATTTATACATTCTTTGGGCATCAGGCACCACTGGAGACCCCGCAGATCCAACCTTTCAGGGTTCTAAGCCTGAGACTCTTGCGAAGGGTGACACTCATGGAACCGCAAGTATTGGATCGTTTCTAGGATGACGCAAACCATCGAAACATCTTGGATCAATTTCACCCGCAGCCCGGGCGCAGCCTTTCTGAAATGCTTCCTTTTTTCGCAAATGTGACCCAGCCCCAAATTTGATGGTTCATCATCCTTCTAATTTGTACATCAATATTGCCATAACTTGGGGTAATCCCATTTTCAGACCCAGCTGCGGTTCAGTTTGTAATTATTGTAGCATGTGTGAAGACTTGTGAAGCACAGAGGCAGGCTATGGTGAGCAGAAGCCTGCGGAAGCTGAGTCGCTGCCTCTGGGCATTCCCAAGTCCTTGGAATCGAAGAAGTGGTGAGCTTTCTCCAAAAAGAACAAGGGAAATCCGTGGAAATCCTGCTGGGGTGATGCTTCACTGGGGTGTTTCTTAATATGGCGGTTTCCTAAAATATGGGTACCCCCAAATCATCCATTTAAATAGGATTTTCCACTATAAACCATCCATTTTTGGGTACCCCCATTTTAGGAAACCACCATATGATGGTTCAATCCGTGTCATCCAAGAGCTGCCCACGGGGGGAAGCATCTTTTTGACGACCAAAGCCACTTGGACTGAGGACTGGAATCGAGCAGGCGCAGCGAAGCGCTGATTCCATGGAATCGCTGTCCGATCTCGTCCACATCAAGCCTCTTTTGAAGTGAATGGAGAATCAGCCATCCCATGTTGTTCGCTTAAATGTAATCAAACGTCCCAGGTTGTTCCCATCACTCACGTGTTTAAGGTGTTTTGGCGGAATGTTGAAGTTAAAGAGGCTGAAAGTGCAGCTGTTCATGCGGTAACGGTAAGAAAAAGATCTACTATTTAGATTCTACAAATATGAGTATCGAATCGATTGTTGAATGGAATGACGCAATTGGTATGGGCATTTTGAAGGTAAGTTCCGCTTCTGGTCTACCTCTGCAACTGCGTGATTTTCCAGCAAGTTTGATAAAGGTATCGCTGGGGTTCATTTTGTTGGAGGATATCTATCTATCTATCTATCCATCTATCTATCTAGCTATGTCTGGCGATGTCTGGCGATGTCGTTTACTGTACAGCACCTGGCAAGGTTTGTGAAATAGGTTTTCTATAATGATTTGTGTTGTTGTTCATTTTTGTAATGTACACAAAACCATTTAGAGAAAACACAAACAAAGTAAAAGCACATGTGAAACCAACACAAATTAACATATTCAATAACATTAAATAACCGACGTGTCTGATTGTCCTTGCCTTGATTCATGTTTGTGTTTCATGTTTTCCCCCGAAGAGGTGCAGGGTATATGTGGGGAACAACAGTACCTCTACACCAAGAACGGAACATCATGACATCTTCAAGAAGGCACACAAGGAACCCTGGTATCATCATGTTTCTCTATGAATATATTTCATGTATGTACATGCATAATATATGATAACATCCATAATATATGATAATATGTCATTGCAATGTACAACCATGCGACGCAAAAATACATGTCTCAATGGTTATATGATTATGATGTATAAAGTCTTATGATTGACACGTATTACATACACAAATGATACACATGTAATCGTGTATGTATATCAATATGAATACTATAATGTGTATATATATATATATATACATATATATATATACATATATATATATATATATATATGTGCATGATGGGAATGTCCAGTTGTATCCCATTTCAGGTGTATCATACGATGTATCTCTGTTTGAAACAGCCAGGTGAACACCTTTAAGGTGGAGGGCAATACCAAGCTGACGTCGGGCGATCTGACGGCGGCGGTGGATCCTTGGAGATTTCAAGGTTTGGACAACGGTTGTGTGGGAGGGTAGTTGTTTTTTTCTTTTCGCAACCTTGAAAAGATAGAAAAGTATAGAAAAGTATCATCCAAATCTATAAGGTGGTGATGGATTGCTTTTCTATCTTTTTTGGGGTTGCTGTGCTCAAAGTTTTCTGTTCCTTTTGTAAGTGGGTATATTAGCCATTGATTATAGATTTGGGGCGTTCCGATTTTTGGACATTGGCTCTAAAAAGATGATTGTTGAGTCCATAAGATTGGCGAGGAATAAAATTCTGGATCTGTTTGAGCTACTGAAAACAACATCACCACAAACAATGGTTCGGACTTGAGGAGCCATGAAAAATGGCCCAACAAGTCATGCACTGTAATGGCTACATTCTGAACCAAGGAGCTAATGTGATGTTGCGAGTATTTGTTGGTGACAAACTTGTGTTGCTGGTGATGACTTTTGGACACTTTTGGTGGTTCGCCCAAATTGGTAATGGAAGATCCTCCATTTGTAGATGATGTAGCTTGCTGAACATCATCTACAAATGGAGGATCTTCCATCACCAATCATTGCTATGTTTTTGTAACCATTGCCAATCAGCCAATACAACAACACCTCATTCATCCGCTAATAAATCTATGAAACACACATTTATATATTGGTGGATGTTCTCATTTATTCACGGATCGATGATTCTTTTGCCACCCTGTTTCCCTGCTTTTCTGGTCGGATTTAGGATCTCCTACGAAAAAAACCTGTGGGTTTCTTCTGAGGAGTCGTACAGCTGCGGCATTGCGCTGTGCCGAAAGCTGAAGATCTCAGGGAAGCCTCTGGGGCAGCTCTATGTGAACCGGGCTCAGGTGTCGTCTGCAGAGATGAATTTGGTTGGGGAAAAACAATGAAAACCATGTAGTCAATGTAGTGGAGAAAATACTGTAATGTGGGCAACCCACCAAAAAGACCTACCATTTGGGGATGGTTGGAATCCCACCCAAAATGGTGATTTTGGGGATGGTTCATTATTTTTGGTTTACCACATTGCTATACTGTTTCTCAGAACTTTTTTGATATTAACAGATGTCAACCACAGTAGCTGTTGATCAGCCATGGAGATGTCTGAATAGATATGAGCCAGGGCCAGGTGAGCTGACAGCCTTGGAGAGATTTTGGATCCAGTTTGGGTTCCTGAAATGGAGTAAAATCCCATGAGAATTCCATGAGAATTCCCATGAAAGTGGCATGGAAATCCCGTAGAGTCTCAATGATGTTAGATCCTGATGGGACTCATCAACTGATATTAAATGTGTCACCCTGCTCGGCCCAATGTCTGGCCGTTACAACCGTGTTTCTTTTATTTAATGGCTAGTTATCACCTCTTGGGCTGCATTAATTTTTGAAACCTCTTGAAATGGAAAGAAATTTGACAAACATTGACAGGGCGGTCGCAGGAAGGAAGGTCACAGAAAGAGTGCCAATGACACCCACCAAACAGCCATGATAAAGCCCACCAGTGCAGGCGAATGTCTTGCTTCATAGAGGAAACATGAAAGCTCGTTGCATGGCCAAGTCTCCAAGAGGTGCTCATGGACATTCATGGACCCAACAAATCAGTACCTTCATGAGTTGCAGAACGCAATTGCAGGCGCGCGCACGTTTGGAGCAGCATGAGCTGGCTCTACAGGTGCGGAAACCGTTCTGGTTTAGGCCTGGACTTTGGCGATCGCCCGAACAAGGAAGAGGGGATGGAGCTAAACACGGGATGAAATGTGGATAGATATGGTTGCTGTATGTTGCTGATAATATTTGATATGACCAATAAAAAGAGTGAAAGGAACCAAGTAGAATTTGGGTTTAGGGACACAGGAATATCGCCAACAAAATAGAAGAGGCTTTCTCCTAACTTGTTTGGAACAAAACAAATGCGATGATTTATCTTGAGGGTGGGCAAGCAAGCCTTTGGAGTACATTTCTTTCGGAACCTTTGCTCCATATAGAGCAAACTTAATCCAAACAGGTCCAAGCGGTCCAAGCATGCTTTTCATGTTTTGGGCCATCGTTTGCGGGTAGACACTGTAGCCTGTAGACAGCCAGGCTTCCTTTTTCTGTTGAGTATCACGGCAAATCAGTACACAGCGACACCATTGGAAATTCATGCACTGCTCCAGTGGATTTGGAGGGATCGGTATCCATGGGCAGCTATGGAGCTGCTGAGAGTTTCCCACCCATGCAATATACGTATATATACAATTATGCACATAGAAACCACCAAAAGTTTAAACAAAATAAAATCCTACTAAAATAGGGATACATTACTTGTATCTCTTTTTGAAGTTGCTTTGGATATATTTGCGAAGCACCAATCGTACATGTGTTGAGTTTGCACTTTCTGACTGGCTTGTCGATGCCTGAGTTGACTTGGATTTTTTAGATATGGATTTCCAAAGAGTACACTGTGGAACTTGTATGTCTCTTGATGTTTTATTGTTGCTGGGACTGTATGTCATTTCTTTTAGCCTTGTTCCACTACTCTCGGTTGCACAGTATCACCCGGTTGATGTTGGTGTATTCCTTATGTTTTCTGGTTTCATCTCATTTTCCTGTCTTATACCCATTATACCCATTTTTGCAAGACTTATCCCGATGTTGTTGCTAGTCCATGACCCATTTCTGTTTTGACCAGATTTCAGGACGCAGAAGCGGGCCTGTTGGAGGCGCTTTTGCAGGGTGAAGTGGCTTGGGTCGAAATTTGGTAGATAGATATGGCTGGTCCAAGGATTGTGACATTTGGATACATTTGGATGGCATTGGCCTTGAATTGACAAGAATTTTTAACACACATTACATTATACTACACAAACATGGGTAGATCACCCAAGAATGATGAAGTGATCCTTTTAACCAACAACAGCTGGTATATCCCAGCTCCACAGGCATCCAGTTTTGAGCCACAATGAAGTGCTCTACCTTGAAGTAAAGCAACCTCTGGGGGTTTTCATAAATAGGGGTACCCCAATAGCTGGATGGTTTATAGTGGAAAATCCCAAACAAAAATGGATGATTAGAGTTACCACAATTTTAGGAAACCCCAATATATATATATATATATATATGTATAATATTTACAATATATATATATATATATTTGTAATATATATATATATGTAATATATATATATATATGTAATATATACGTAATATATATATATATATGTAATATATATATATATATATGTGTAATATATATATATACGTGTAATATATATATATATGTAATATATATATGCATATATTATGTACATGGAAATTTTATGGTTTCCCTCACAAAGGATCTCCACATATTTGATTTTCCATCTCCATTTTTAGTGTACTGAAGGGCATATCCTTCTGGATCCCCAAATTCAATCGACATAGTTGGGATCCCAGGCAGGAATTTTGCTCCGAGCCCTGAACCGGAAATTGACATGCCAAGTGAAACTCCCTATACTCTGATCAAACATGGCTGAAAAAAATCCCACATTTGCTTCGAAGATCTTCCCATTTCAATGCCCGCAGGACAGCGAGAATGGTCGTGGCTTTTGGAGAGCTGCAAGTGAGCTGCGGTTGGGGGTCAAATGCTGTGGGAGCTTCAACCCCTTTTCCTATGCCAAAATACCCTCTTGTTACGCGGAATTGCACCCCCAAGTGAAGTATCTTCATTTTTTGTCCCTTACATGTTCAAAAGGTGATGTTCGAGCGGTGACAAGAGCACATCCATACAATATTGCTTGGAGATCAAGAATTATTGGTATCCGCACCTCCAGCTAAAAGGCAGTACCTGTCTGAAAACCGGGGAACCTACCAACCTGGAAATTCCATCACTCCAAGAAAGCAGAACTCCTGACTTTGGCTGGTGCAAATCTGCCACTACCATATTTTTTTATGTTGCTTCTATTTGGTAGCACCCTCCCCAAAAAATAGAAACGTCTTTCCAGGATGTTAATTACTTCGACTATATTTGCCAACCAACCATCATTTCATCATGTTTCCCACTCTTCTGCATCTTTTTTTGGGTTGTTTCATGCACCTTTTCCCTTAAAATGGTTTCATCCAACTCAAACGGTGGTTGAATGAAACAGCCCCCGATGGTTGTAAAGAATAGTTTCCCACTATTTCCAAAAAGAAAACTCCAAAAAACCAACAATGGACAGTTTGAGAAGAACCAAGAAGTGAGTACTTTAAGCTTTGATGAAGCCCCAACCACTGTTTTTGGGGTTTCATTTTCGTCCTGCCTTTGTTCGTTTCAAACCCCCATCCTCCATCCACCGTTTCGCAGGTTCTGCCATGTCCTTGGAACGCTACGACCACTGCGCGGCGCTCTGTATGCGTGGCATCAAGGCCAGCGTCCTGACATGGCAGGTTTACATTGGGATAGCCACCAAAAAGGTCCAAGGGTTGGACACCTGGAATCTGAAAATATGAGGGAAACATCATCGAAGTACCATGGTGGTTTTGGCCACTTTTTTGCATCTGTTTTTGGGTGTTGCGAATACGTTGCAGAAAAGGTCAACATGACTATCTATTTCAGGCATTTTACTGACTCTTTTTCAGGGTTGATATAGTTACTGCAAATTGGGATAGATAAATTACTGGATATCCAGTGCTATTCAGATTACAGTATATTGGGTAGATGTATAACATACATACATATATATATATATACATTACATTCCTGTGTAGATGTGCGCTGTACGTATGAGCACAGATTTTGACTGAGCCTGTAATGATTTCCTTGGGAGCCTTAGGCAGATCAGTCTCCTCCATATTGTTGGTTGTATCCCACTATATCCCACCTGTATGAATGGGAAAACATCCCTTGCTTGCTGGGTAAATCCCCTTTATACATAAGATAGGCACAAGGTCAAGCTCAGATTAATCAACCCTGACTAAGCATTCAGGAGGGTTACCGCCAAACTAGTTTTCCAAATTGCTATAAAATTGCTACATCCTATCATTATCGACAGGGGTTTTATTAACTCTGGGTGGACATCAATTTCCCATTTTGTTCTGTTTGATGATTTAATCCACATTAAGATGCTACAAGGCACTATTGATGATGATGAAACCTGCATTGACATGTATCAACCATCAGTTTTCACGGTGAACCCTATATGTTTTGGGGGGTCTAACCCACATCCACCATCTACTTCTAAGCCATTGCCCTTTCGCTGCCATTTCAGGTGCTGGGAGATAGCGCTGCACTGGAAGGGATGCTGGAGGAGGCGAAGAGCCGCATGGAAACCCCGTGCGGAAGCTCAGTTGGCATCGCAGTTGTCAGGTGACCCGGGGTGATTCGTTGTGAAAAATGGGGAGTTGATCATTTGTAGTAAGCCTCAGATAGAAACCTCATTTGCCACTACTTTGAATTCGGATTTTACTGTTCTATCTTTTTTGGTGGTTGCATTCTATACAGTGGTTTTAACCATCAAATCATGGGGTACTCAAACGCTTGAAAACTGGGGGTTGAAAATCAAGAAAATATGGTTAGTGGGGGGAGGGTGACCATCATTGACCAGAGTGGCTTTTCACATCTTTTAACCATCATAACATAGAGATTTACTTATTGGCTGATGGTTGGTTGATGTATGCTATCCTCTATGCCCTTTGTATATTTTGGGAGGATCATAATCCATGAAGTGGGAATCAATAGGTGCTTGACACTGCGCACATAGTTCCCTACTATATACCGGTTGGTCATATCCGATTTTTGTTAATTTAGTCAGTGGCATATTTCCAAATCCAAATGTTTTGCTGGTTAGTAATTCATAGTACCACCATAGTTATATATCCAAGTCCAACGGCCTTGTGGATGGGTCAAACAAACTCAAGAGTTACTATCCGAGGTTGGATGGTGTAAAAATCAACGGGAAACCACCATGTTTGGTGGGGAAAACACAGGTTTTCCCTTGGGTGTTCATCCATTCACCAGCTTAGGACAGAGTCTTCCACAGCGACTGAGTTCGAGAAGGGCGCCGAGGCGACCGTGGCAACTAATGTGAACTTGGATGTGCCCGCTGGGAAGTGATTGATGACGCGGCTTTAGCATGGTTTCTCCCATAAAATAGTGGTAGAATGGGAGCTAATGGAGATATGGGAAGCAACATCTATATTCGCAGGTAATTTGTTGCCATTTGCTACGGAATAGGTTTGGCCCATTTAGTTTGATGATTTACACATTTATATTTTTTGATGATGATTTTCCATAGCTGTGCAAATTACCAGAGGGTATGGCTTGGCCAGGACTCCTCATCAAGGTCCCAACTTGAACGACAACATAAAATGACCGCCCCCCCATGCTTTAAAGGTCCTCCGTTGATCAGAGATTGAAAAGCCGAGATTTTCGAGTCGGCATTTGCACGTGAATTTCCACGATGGTCTGACGTCTCGGTTGTCTGAACCTTCACGAATTTCCGTACAATGAACTGACATATCTTTCCAAAGGTTTGATGGTAAATATGATAAACAGTTGGTTCGTATCCCAGGAATTCAGTGACATGTCCATTTTGCTCTCCATGTTCCTTGCTTGAATCCCTATGTTTTGTTGAACAACTCCATATTCTGGTAGGGAAACTCTCATGTTGGGAGCTTTGGAGTATCCACAACTTCTGTTTGGAAAATCAACACTATTTCAAGACTTCACATCCTCATAACTTGATTCCCTGATTCATATTTCAAATGGTCGGGTTTGCTTATCCCAAAGTGGGCCTGCATGTAAAACAAACCTGGTTGATCCTGTCAGTAGTCATATGCTTATCTCAAAGGTCAAATCCATTCAAATCCAACATTTTTGATGTTGTGAAAATTGTCGAACATCTCCGTTGCCGTTGAGACTGCTCATGTTGGGAGGTTAAATCCCCAGAAACAATCATTAGAATCTCATTGAATCTCGTCAATTCCCGTTCTTGGTTGGTTAAATCAAATCATCATTTGGGTGGGCGAAATTCCGTCGAAATCTCATTCAACCATTGTATTATAGGACATACACTTAGAACACTATTTGGAAAACGATATCAAGAAAAGTTACAGTTTTCCAAATGGTGTTCAAAGCCTATGTCCTTCAGCTGGAGTCAATGAATATATATATATATATAAATATACATATTGGGGTAGGGGTACTATGTATTGCATACAATTGTATTACACGAATGCTACAGATATATATATATATATATTATTTGATATAAGATGTGTTCTAATGGGATCCCCATGTGTTCTAAGCCTATCCCTTAGAACATGTTCTAAGCCTACACTAAGAACACCCCCGGGGTCAAGCTAGATGTGTTCTAAGTGTTGAGTAAAAAACAATTGGACACTTTTTAGTGTTCTAAGTGTATGTCCCATAATATAAAACCCCATTAAACACCAACAGAATTTCGAGTTCTGATGGTTCCATCACCATTTTGCTTCTGGGCCGACCTCTTTTCATTTGGAGGCGACCTCAGTGAACGCCGTTGCGGAGGAGCTGGCACAGCGAGCAGTGACTGGGAGCGGGGACTGGGAAATCCCCCAAGAGATGGAAGTTTCAAGCTGGGAAAATCTCCAATTTACCCTCTGGTAAACTAACATAGCTATTGAAAATTGCCATAGAAATAGTGGATTTTTCCATTCAAAATGGTGATTTTCGATAGTTATGTTAGTTTACCAGAGGGTAAATTGGAGATTTTCCAGTCACGTTGGATTACCGGAGGGTACCCCGAAAATCCATTCTCTATTTTTCATGATTTTTCTCATTCGAACTGCCATGAAAATGAACATCCATTTTGAAGACGGGCAGTCCTGGGGAGCCCTACGAATTGAGTTGCCCAGCATTACTGATGTTAGTTCATCAGTCGAATCGAATCAGCGTAAAAAAGAGCAACCAATTGGCTTTGAACTGTGTAGACATTTTCACTCCAAAAAAGTTCGAACAACTCAGAGAAGTGGGAATCCAAGAATGGTGAATGTTCCCACCATCAATTTTGCATTCCAGCAACAAACACGAGTTGCCGACAGCTGGATTTTCCCATCTCATGAACGCTGGCGGCTTGCTCTCTCCGTGAGTCACTTTAAGTTGCAAATGATGAAAGACAATACACGTCAATCAATCAACATACATCCTAGATCATCCTAGACTCCTAGACAAAACCTACACGTACAGGGTTGTACTTCCTAGTTTAGAAGGGACATGTCTGATCCACTCTCTGAATCCTAAAATCCACGACTGGCTGTTCGAGATGACGTTTTCGCGTGAGGTGAGCTTGCTGCAAAGCTACCAGCGGGAACCGAGCAACAAGGAAGATCTACAGTGATGGTTCCCAAGGGGCCGCCGGGTTGAACCTGGTACCAGGACCAAACTGGGTCGGAAATGCAGGACTCTTGGTGGAAGCAAGTCTTTGGCTACACACAAACACTCCCCGAGGAAATGTTGTGGGTGTTGTCAAAAGTGGAGACCCATCTCTACACATTTTTCAAGAATACAGATACAATACACACAAAGAATACAAGCATTTCCTCTATACTATTGCTGGTACAAGAGTACTGTATATGCGTACATGCAGCATGTACATGCAGCGTATATGCTGGAACCTTTTGTTTCCATACATTTTCGCAAAATGACACCTCCATGAAAGTAATCACTTGGACTTTCATGGATCATTCCAGCTGCCTTTGTAGGAACGAGTTTTTTGAAATAACTTCCTTTTCCTTTGCATCTTTTTTTTTGAGCAACCTGTTTAGCTAGGACTCAAACTAGGACCGGTCTTTCCTGATTACACTTCGTTCCGTGGACATCTGACAAAGCAATGGTCGGCTGCACCGCGCTGCGGCTATGAGCACTTGCATGGTCGTCCAGTAAGTCGGTGTGGGTCCAAAAACGACAGCCATTTGAGAGTTAATGATAGTTTATGATCTTAACGCAAGAAATCCAACATGAAAGCTCAAAAGTCCATTTCCAGTGTTGAAATCATCATTCAAACCATTCCAAACAGAATAGTTATGTTATTATCTATACATATGTATATATGCATGTATGTCATACATTATATATTACATCTACAGATGTATATGTATATACATATGTACATGTAGACAACCTATACAGTATATATATATATATACACACCAAAAAAAATATATACATATACAATATATATATATATTATATAATTTGAACATATGTTACATAGGTTCGATTGCCCATCTCTGACTTCAGGGGTTTCAACGTCCAAATGGTCTCCGCTTCCGCTCCCAAGGCGAGCAGTGAAGCTCTTCCAAGCAACGTTGCAGGAGGAGAACCTTGCGGGAAGGGCGGGGTTCAAGGTGGGGATTGGGGTTGGGTGGGGGGGTTATATCCATTGAATGGAGATAAATTGAGATGAATTGACATCCATGACACCCAACAGGAGATAGAATATGAGCCATTTCATGGAGTGATTTAATGCTTATATCAATCTATTCAATGGACATTTCGGAGATTTCGTTAATATGAGGATTATGAGGAATGTTCAAAACTCCTGGTGGTTGATGATTAATTTGGAAACCTGAAATGGGGGTACCCCAAAATGGATAGTTTATAATGGAAAATCCCATTAAAATGGATGATTTGGGGGTACCCCCATTTTAGGAAACCTCCATATATATATATATATATATGTCTTGGGGATGGTCATAATCCATGAACGGGGAATCCCTAGAAAAACCAGGCGGTAGAGCGGAATGACAAGGGTCTTGAACATTGCTCATATGATATCAAGGGATGGAACCAACCAACTAATATGGTGTAAGATGATACTTACCACATAACCATTCAATAAAGGGGGAATTGTAACCAGTTAACGGGGATAGAATGGGAGAATAGTGGGATAGAACTAACATCAATTCACCAGCAGGTATTTCAATGTATTTACCCTCCGGTGTCAAACGTGGCTGGGACATATCCAAAATGGGCATTTAAATACGAAAATCATCGAACTGAATGGAGGATTTTCCAGTCATGTTTCATGGGGATACACTTGAATGCATCTAAACAATCTAATTACTTGGGTGAATCATTTCATCTTCACCGGTTTGACCGGCAGAAATGGGCGGCATAATGGGGATGTATCTAGAACTGGTTGGAAGTTTCCTGCTTTTTGGTTTCCAATTGGGATGATGATCCCCAATTCATATTCTTGTGACAGGGGTGGAACTGCCAGTTTGGTTGAGGAAACATCGCAACTTTTACGAAGGAATGTAGCGATTTAACTATGTCTTCTTGAACGTGAATTGGGGTCGGATTGAAACCTGCAACACCATATCTTGGTCAATGAGAATCCATTTAGCAGAATTTTTGCGGCTCGCCAGTGTACAAGGATTTTGACCCATAGCCTATAGCCACCTCTTTTTTCAAACCAAAGAGTGCACCAACCGCCAGAGCTTTGTAGCCACAGGCATAGTCATGGTTTGTAACCCATATACAGTGTAGCCCATGTATAATTGCGTTTTCCAATATTTTCCATATATCACCGGGGTATTACAGTATATCGTCATGACCCACTTACTAACGCAGTCATGCACCGGTAGGGTTTTCTATTTCAACATTTCAAGCCTAAAAGAGAAGAGGACCCACCAAGAATTTTAGTGTCGACCTGGACACGGGTTCCTCTCTTCAGCACGGCTTCGGGTTGGATCATCTCCAATCTGCCACAACCGGCCCCACTATTGTAGTGTTTGGAGATCTCAGACTTGTACGATGCGACCCAGGTCGAGGATATTCTAGGACCGTACTGACCGTACTGTCCGTATTTTAGGGTAGCTACAATTCCACACATACAGTTTCCAGTCGATTTTTCCCTGAAATCAATTGATCAATTGAGATGTCTGGCCCATGAGAACTCCACCATGACCCCAATGATCCCCAAGTGCGCGGCTTGGGCCAAGCTGGATCCTTGGGCCCTGGGTCAGGACCCGCAGAACGAAGAAGCTTTGATTGGTCGGGAAGCTGAGCTCGGCTTCGATTTTCCGAAGCATTGGGCTTCAGTTGAGGCAAGGTAAAGATACCACTTTTATATACTTTTCTACTGTTGATTTGCTAGCTGTAGCTATACCAGCTGGTTTACTGTACTGGGGTTTATGATAACCCATGATAACCTAAAATAACCTAAAATAGAGATACACATAGATAGCTATGAACCGACCAGTAGAATTGGATCAAGACCTGGAGAAATCCGTCTCGATAGTTCGAAGTTGGGAACCCCCAAATCCATGCGAAATCCACCACTTTAGGATACTTTCGGTTCAAAGTTCAAACCATGTTCCATTTTGTATTGAAAACTCGGATGTGAAGAGTATCCGCCATTTTGGACTCTTGAGTTCAGGGATCTTCTCGCTTCGTGGGGAAAACTCTTCTAGGAAGGGTAAATGCTTTGACACATATGATTCATACAGCAGCCAGTAATCTCACATCATGCACCATCATACTACATACTATCTCTTGAAATCATATTTCTATTTGTTTGTCAATCAGCCAAGGATCAGAATTATTACTGAATTATTACTGGCTGTTTTCTGGTGAATTTGGTTGTTCTTTTCAAGCACTGCTGCCCTTAGCATCGCTTTATGTATCAGACTTTGACCTTCCGCTTCTCACAGGTATGCATTCACTTTTTACGACATCCTCAGCTCTTTGTGTATATCTTTCACTTTTTGTTGACAATATCAATATCAGAACATGTTGTTGAATATAGCCCCTTCTCCAATGCCCTTATTCACTTTATCCCATTGTATCACTTATCATCTCATCCCAATTATACATAGATGTGATATGCTACAATAAATATATATGATACAGTGGATTTGGGTTTGTCTGAAAATAGGCTACCCCTACATTTGCCAGTAACTTGGGTGTTGACCCCCATGAAAAAAGACACACATACACACCATTTTCAGACAAACCAGCATCATATTGTTGATTTAAAAAAAGTCCCACGATATTCCCCCATTATATACATCATATACATATATATATGTATAACATATATATATATATGTACAATATATATATATATATATGTATAATATATATATGTATAATATATATATATATATATATGTATAACATATATATACATATATATGTAGTGTATATACAGTCTATATATACATATTCCAATAGTTGCTTACATTGCCGTAATGGATAGTTCTCCCATGATCTTTCCATGGTGAAGAACTGCTTCTGCGAGGCCTAGGAGATATCCTGGATGCAGGCCGAAAAGATCGGATCTCCTCGGAAGTTGTGGTGGCCATGGGGGATGTGGATTTCCCCCAAGTGAAAAGGCAATTCTTCGTGGGGAAAGTATGAGAAACCATGGCAATCATCCATTTTAATAGGATTTTCCATTGTAAAATGTCCACTTTCGGATACCTCCATTTGTGGAAATCCACAATATGGGAACATGATGACGTTTCTACGAAAGATGGAGAAGTGGTTCACCAGCGATGCCAAGACCTGCCAGGCATGGGAGACATCCCCAAGAATCAGGACGCGGCCAAAAAGCTCTGGCTGCAGGTGGGGATAACCCCAAAAGAACTTGGGGAAGGCTAGATTTGCGATGATTTATGATGAGTTATGATGATTTATGATGAGTTATGATGATTTATGATGAGGTATGATGATTTCCGATGATTTATATGTTATCTTGATGCGTTGATGAATGGCTGATCCAATGGTCCGGGAGAGATTTGGTTGGTGATCATCCCTGAAGAGAATCCTGAGACACCACCAGTCAACTCAGAGTTTGCATTTGAACATGACCCATTTAGCTGGATGATTTACCCATTAAACATGGATAAACATGGTGATTTTCCATAGCTATGGTAGTTTAACAGATGCTAATCCTTGGTGCCAAAAATGGTTGGGTGAATTAAAGTTGGAACTTGGAGGCGGTGAACCATGGCAGCCAAAGAGCTCAAGTGAAGCTTTGTGGGAACACTCAGGGGTTTCATGGGGGCGGGTGCAAATCGACCCCTCTGAGGCATACTATGTGTATATCAACATACATCTATCATCATCTATCTATATTTCCCTACAGACGTATATATATATATATTGCTTACATATGTACATTGTATAATTATTCATATTATATATACATATGTGTTTACACATATCATAACGTATATTCAAAAGAAGAATATATACATCACGCATGCCACACACTCTGGCGGTCCCGTGGAATTTTGCCATGCTGCTTTGGTGACCCCCCTGACATGTTTAGAACTCTCTGCACTGCTGAACAGGGATGGATACTGTTCGCAGCTTGAGTGGCTTCAACGTTTGCTTGGCATGACTCCAAAAGAATGTCATAGATCATGGACGATCGCAGCAGGTGATTGCACTTGGACACGATTCAATTCAATTTTGTTTGCGCCTTTGAAACGAAAGCACTGCTGAGTCGCATATGTATATGGGTGCAAAGGAAAGAAACAGACTCCATTGCTGGTGTCTAGCCACAGTTGATGCAGGTTGGCTACCGAGATTGAAGTTGCACCAAATTATCCAGCGTCATCGGGGATCAATTGACTCTATTTTCATGGAGAGCTTGGCAACACATTGTGGCAGTCCTATCAGCCAAGCTCTGCAGTCAATCCACAAGTATCCACAAGTTAAGGTCTAGAAAGTCAATATGGGTGTATCTGGAATCTGGAAATGGTGCATACCCCCAGTTCCAGCCATTTCATAGGGAAAATTGTGATTAGCCATTGGGTTTAGGGGTACACTACTTTCAGACAAACCCATATTTCTGGATCCCAGCACCAGTGACTTACTCGCCCACTTCAGCCCACTTTCAATACATTTTTGACGTGGTCCAGCCGGCCGACGGGCAGCAATGGCTTCCACTGGGCTCTGGACCACGGTGTTCATTTTCCTATTGATGCTTGGCGATCCAACAGAACGAGGCCGCTTGGTGGGTTCAAAGGATTCTGAAAGACTGTTCGCAGAATCCGGCCACATAAATCATGATAAATCAAAATTGTCTAATGAGACCACAATTGGATGATCATTATAATATATATATATATACAATTATCTAATATTTGGATCATCATACATCATAATAAATTGGAGGATGATCCTAATAATTCACTGCTTTCTATTGTTGGGATGGGTTGAAATCACCAAGCCTCGGGATGCAACCACGTGAACCAGATCGGGCCCGCGCAGCAGAAATGGCCTTGTGCGAAAGTGGTCGATGAAGCGTTGATCCCCCGGTCTATCCCACCCAAAGTTATGGTATTTTGATTTATTCTAATGTAATTTGATGTAATTTGACAATGAAGCTGATGAAGCATTGAATTTTGAGTACCCTAGTTTCGGACAAACCTATGCAATGCTCCGGCAAGATGGTTGTGCGGGGGAGTTTCAAGATGTTTTAATGTAGCAATGCATAAGGACAGCACAGTTGCCCACATGCCGAAATTATAAAGCACATGGTGCTTTCCAGAAATCAATCACGTTGATTTGGGGAAATCGACCCTATGGCATCGTGTCATATGTAATTATATATCATACATCCACATTTTCCCAATCGGGTTTGCTTAAAAAGTTGGGTATACCCTGCAACTCGCAACTTTAATAGGTATGACGGTCTGATGGTGATTTACACCACTAGATGTGCGCACACCCTACTTTTAGACAAACCCTTGCAGTAAGTCTTCAGTGATTTCTATTGATTCTATTCCAAATCCCCTAAGCAGTGTGCTAACCCAACGCCACAAAACTCCAATAACAATGAGGATGTTTGCCATCTATTCCTGGTGACTCATTCAGGAGCAATGTCAGTGGTGTGGCGCGCGTGGTGGCCGCGATTGGTGGCTACATGACCCTCACCATGGGCTTGATGCTCATCGACTGGATGGGGCCGCGGGGGTTCAAATTTTGGGACGAAGGTGTAGCAAACATTGGAGAGTTGACACACACACACACATGAATGGACATGCATCCATGGATTGATGAGGATAACTTTGAGCTGCTTGGTTTAACCAGCCACCAGACAGCACATGGGACTTCAACCACCAAAAGCCTTGCTGAACATACAAAAATGCTGGTACAACTCATGCAACCAATAAAGTTGGGTCATAGCCTGCCAATATGGGGTAGAAGCCATGCATATACAATTGATAGGAAGTGGGTACTTGGACGCCAATCATGTGATCCAGTGGACCTGCCGAGGTTCGCAGACTCTCTGGGTTGGGACTTTGGAATGAAAGATGCTGCCGTGTTGATTGTGCCCCGGCTTTTAGCCGGCTGTTTCAACGCAAATGATCACAAGCTCATGGGTGATAGACATCGCCATCTATGTTGGGCTTCATCCAAAAAAGGGTCATGATGTCCACGTTTGAGAGACATGACAATTCTATAATAACTTGGAAAGGCAAACCCTGAAGTTACAGATTGCATGGAAAACTGACTAATGTAGTGTCAAGCAAAGCAACAGATCGCCACACACACACACACCAATTGAAAAACAATTTCACAAATCGTATCCACCAGCTGATTGGTAAGTGGAGTAAATCCCACGCAAATGCTGATGATTGAGTCGGTTGCTAAAAGCATTGGATCAATCAAAGATGGAGTCCCTTTGGGACGTGTCATTACAGCCTTGTCACATACAGATAAATGTACAATGTAGAATAGTGTAGAGGTGTCTACCTGCCCAGACAGGAAATGGGGTTTTAGCAGCCATACATCATGTAGTTTTCCTCCCCAAGATGATATACCAATGATATACCACTTAGATGGGCTTTCAACCCGCTGAAAAACACAACTGCTAGGGGCCTTGATGTAGCGATGTAGCGATGTTGCCTCTGCATCTGGAACTGAGGTGGCATTTGACTTGGGTTCTTTGATTACAGCTCCTCATCTGCGCATAGTGAAGGAAGGACTTCAAGGAACCCAGGTTCTTAACGTTCGGGTGAGCGGAAGGATTTGTTCTTACGTCCCTGCCAAGGAAAAACGGGCTGTAATACATTTGGTTGATGTTTCGAAGGCTTTAGGGAAGATCTGCCCGTGCATACTGCACTTGCTTTGCTGAACCTGAGAGTGTGGGCATGGTCTCAGTTGCTGAGTTGTCAGCAAACTTTACCCACAGGATTTGTTCTCCCGCGTCAACTTCCAACACGGTCCAAATATATATCATACGAGTTTTGGTTTGCATACCTTGCTTACTTTATCACAGGGCTGTTTACTATTCCCCTTTTTTAAGAAAGATTTTTCATGTCGATATCCCACTCCCCCGGATCTCCAGTCAGTTGAAGGCCTGGAGCCTTCGCAAACATATCAGCTTTTCCTTTTTGCTCGTGCCTCGGCTGCATCTCCTGGGCCTGGAACAATTGGGAGATGAAGGGGGATACTTTGCAGCAGCAAAATGTCCAGGAAAACTGGGAACCAGCGTTGGGTACTTGATACAACTTATGATTTGCAATTTTGATGGGCATATGAGCGGCATATGTGAACCTAACAAGCCAAATATATGGCAGGGTACCTACAGTAAGATTGGCCATGCGGGATCAATTTGGTGGAGCGGAGATCCAAATGAGACAGTCATAGTCGTGGCAAAAGCTGAGGAAAAATGCAGATGGACATGGGTTCTATGGTCGAGATGTTCCCTCGGGCAATTGAACAGTTCGCCATGGACATTCACCATGCAGTATACAATTGGCAAATCATCGAAGTAAACGGGCCGTTTTCCACAGCAAAAAGTTAGATTACCCGAGGGTCCTGAGGGTATGAGTTTTGGTCACTTAGAAAGCTACTACAGATGTAATCGCAATTCTTGACTCACATCTGCATTTTTTGTTAAGCCGCAAGTCATGCTACACACATGGTATATCCCAGCACCATGCAGCAAGTAGGTCAGATCGGCATTGGTCAAAACAATAGGATCACGCAAAACTGGCACGGCTGCAAGAATCACCAGCATCTACGGATCAGATTCCTATAAATCTCAATTCTTTGGGTTTTTTCAACCTACCTTCGGGTGTACAGTCGAAGCGGTTGTTTCAGATGTTCCACAACCAGAGGTGCCCCGCCAGTGCCCCTGCCGGAGGTTGTGGGACTGCCCTGGACCATTTTTGACCTGGTCGGGACGAAGGTGCGGATCGCATCCCGGGCATCGTTGTTGTGGTTGTGAACGTTGTAAACCCACAATTGGGGACACATGGGATATATACATATACATCATACAAATATATATATATATATATACATATACATCTGTGAATATGACCCTGGAATCCAATGTTTGAAGTGGCGTTTCCCAGAAACACTACCCTCACCTGCTAGAAGCCCTGTTCTAGTTTCTCCTCCGTAGCGC
>BGPT01000951.1:48402-59958 GCA_003297045.1 Symbiodinium sp. clade C Y103 | reverse complement strand
CCTCACCCCGAACACATACCAGAATAGTCGGTAAGATATGGCATTCAAAGGTGCCCACCAAAAATCATGTTTTCTTTGAAACTGGTTTGAATATACATATATATATCCTTTTTCGTGCGGAAATCGGGATGAGAGCACAGAACAAACCTTTGATTGCAAAATGGTGCAACTGCGTGCATCCACTGGTTTTTTAGGAATTGTATGCAATCCGATTTCTGGTTGTTTTAGGAAAATGCGTGGAATTATGATATTGTTCGATATGATTCTATATGTATATATATATATATATATATTTATTTATTTTCATATAAATGCCTGGATGCACAAAAAAGAAGAAAATTGGGACATTTGCTGGTTGACGGACTGAAACTTAGAACCCCTCACCCCAACATATACCAGACTAGTGAGATATATGGCATTCAAAGGTACACCCANTGGGACATTTGCTGGTTGACGGACTGAAACTTAGAACCCCTCACCCCAACATATACCAGACTAGTGAGATATATGGCATTCAAAGGTACACCCAAAAAATCATATTTTCTTTCAGAAGGGTTTGAACATGTGTA
The DNA here is from genome assembly GCA_003297045.1 of Symbiodinium sp. clade C Y103. Taxonomy (NCBI): domain Eukaryota; class Dinophyceae; order Suessiales; family Symbiodiniaceae; genus Cladocopium; species Cladocopium sp. clade C. Next base: position 59,389 of record BGPT01000951.1, on the reverse strand, counting down.
TATATATATATATATCCCTTTTCGTGCGAAAATCGGGAAATTAAGCGCAGAACAAATGTTTGATCGGGAAAATGGTGCAACTCTGTGCATCCACTGGTGTTTTAGGAGCTCTATGAAGTCCGGTGGCAGGTTGAGCCACCTTTTAAAAATTTGTGGAGTTGCTTGGAAATATAATATTGTTCTATATGTATATTTTCCTTTAAATGCCTGGATGCCAAAATATTGGGAAAATTTGGAAATTTACTGGTTGACGGACTGAAACTTAGAACCCCTCCCCAACATATACTAGAATAGTGGGTAAGAACTGGAAAGGCACCCTAAGGTACCACCAAAAAATCATGTTTTCTTTGACACGGGTTTGAACATACATATCTATATATATATATATATATCCCTTTTCTTGCTGAAATCGAGAGCTGAAATGGATCACAGAACAAACCTTTGCTCGGGAAAATGGTGCAACTGCGTGCATCCACTGGTATTATTTTATGATTTTTAAGGAATTCTATTAAGTCCGATGGCAGGTTGAGCCATACAATGGGGAAATGTGTGGAATTATCCTTTTTTGGTATGTGTATATTTTTACATAAAAATCCTGGATGCCCAAAAGTAGGGAAAATTGGGAAATTTGCTGGTTGACGGACTGAACTTAGAACTCTTCACCTGAACATATACTAGAATAGTGGGTAAGAAATGGAAAGGCATTCTAAGGTACCACCAAAAACATCCAAAAATCATATTTTCTTTGAAAAAGGTTTGAACAAACGTGCATAGATCCTTTTTCCTGCTGAAACGGGAAGCTGAAACAGAGCACAGAACAAAGGTTTGATGGGAAAAACCTGCAATTGCATGCGTCCACTGCTGTTTTAGGAACCATGTGAAATCCGATTGCTGGTTGAGCCAGCATGAGCCACCCATCAAATTTGGGGAGATGCTTGGAATTATGTATTTAAATATGCTTATTTATATATATATATATATAAATAAGGTTTTTTATATATAGAAATGCCTAGATGCCCAAAAATTGGGAAAATGAGACATTTGGGGGTTGACGGACTGAAACTTAGAACCTCTCACCCCAACATATACCAGAATAGTTGGTAAGATATGGAAAGGCATTTTAAAGTACCCCAAAGACATCATGTTTTCTTTGAGAAGGGTTTGAACATGAATACATTGACATAGATCATTTTTCCTGTTGAAACGGGAAGCTGAAATAGAGCACAGAACAAAGGCTTGATGGGAAAAACATGCAACTGCATGCTTCCACTGGTGCTTCAGGAACGGTGTGAAATCCGACTGTTTGTTGAGCAAGCATGAGCCACAGATAAAATTTGAGGAAACATTTAGAATTATAGCATGTTTAATATATATAAGGTTTTTATTTGTAGAAATGCCTAGATGCCCAAAAACGGGGAAAATAAGGAAATTTGGAGGTTGACGGACTGAAACTTAGAACCACTCACCCCAAAAAATACAAAAATAGTGAAGAGGCATTCTAAGTTACCTCAAAAAAGCCTGTTTTCGTAGGGGTTCTAAATTGGGAGATAAATATTTTGGAAAAAATGAGGGGTTCTAAGTTTCAGTCCGTTAATATATGCAGCGTTTCCATGGTTCATACACTACACACATGCACCTTTTTACACACACATAAATGATAAATAAATAGAACCATGTACATAGTTAAGTAGATAGATATAAATATAATATGTAGAATATATCATTATGTACACATAGCATATACAGATCATATTCATCTTATGCAAAGCATATACTGAATGCATACATGGAAATGCATGGTATATACACAACACATGAATAGTGCATACTACCATATACACAATATATACATGACACACACACAAAATACTTGTATATGTATACATGATATTTGCATGTTCTTTACATGATGTATGGGCATATAGATGATAAATACATCATATATACATCATATACGCAAATATAAATACGATAAACACAAATGCACATACATATTATACATAATGTATACACAAAAAAACACAATATAAACCCGATATATTATGGAGCTATCCATGATATAAACATAATCAACACATTAAATGTAGATAACATACACATAATATGTATATATATATATATGATATACTATATATACATAATATATACCTATAATATATACATCATATATACATAATAAATACACAACGTATACATAAAACAAACATGATATCTACATAAATGTTATATATATATATATGTATTATATGCACATGATATTTACATGATATACATGATATATATATATATATATACACAATACAATATATATATATATATATATAATATGCATAACAAATGCATAAAATATGCATAATATGTAAGTATATATACATGATATATATATATATATATGCATACATCATATATACATAAAATATGCATAATATTTAACTATATATACATGATATATACATGATATATATATATATATATAATGTCAAGTTCATATTAACAACCCCCCCAAGAAGGTCTAGATCCTGGAGAAGGTTGTCCCCCCTAAATGATGACCCAAAAACCAAAAATGGGACTTCAATTGAAATCAATTTAATTTCCTTTTAAATCTACTGGGCTCCACAGGAATCTGATGGTTTCCCATTGGTTTCCCAATCTTCCTCCATAGGATTTTGATGTTTTCCCATCTTACCCCATAGGAATCTGAAAAAAAATGGGATTTTCCAGAAGGGTGTTGATTAATAGGGGGTGACCACCCGTGTTGATTAATAGGGGATGCCCTACCCAAAGTAGTATTGCCCCAAAAAATCTGGCACGTGGCGGTTGATTAATTGGCCTGGTTTAATAATACCAACTTAACATGATATGATGTATATACATGATATATGATATATATATATATACAATTACATGATATATGCATGATATATGCATGATATATGCATGATATATACATGATATATACACGATGTATACATGATACATACATGATATATATACATGGTATATACATGATATATACATGATATATACATGATATATACATGATATATACATGATATATACATGGTATATACATGATATATACATGACATATACATGATATATACATGATATATACATGATATATACATGATATACAGAGTGATACACATAGTGATATACGTAATAATTTACATAGTGATATACACATTTTTCATATACACAAGAAATTACATAATAACATACCCAACTGATAACATTCAAACCAATATACATGATATGTACATAATATATGCACATATACAGCACACACACACACATATATATATACGTATAATATTTTGTATAAAACATGCATACTATTTCAAATACCATATCTCAAATGAACACAATGTATACAGCATAATATTTACAACATATACATGAGTTTGAACAATAGATCTTTATACAGGCATGGAGAGAACAAAACATACAGAAACCTTTATTATTGATTGGATATGTCAAGTAACATATGTTGTCTTGGCTTCTTTCCTATACGCAACACTCACTTCCCCCAATTTTCATCGTATTCTCACGATATTCGTTGTTGCATGAGCAGCATTTAGCAGGGACCTTTTGCCCTTCAGGGTTTTTGATGTTATTCTTTGCATTTGACGTGTTGAATTTTTGCACAACCCAGTTGGCCTCGAATGCGATTTGTCCCAAAGACGGTACTGGCATCCAGTGCCACGTTGCTGCCAACAAGGCATATCAAGCAGATCCAAACAAAACCAATATATGGTTGGGTGCGGAACAGACCAAAATGGAAACCACAGCTGCGCAGCACGATACTTATTGGTTTGCCTTGTGCATTGTTTGCATGCGAATGACTGTTTGCACTCCTTCGTTTTCCCTTTATCTGACCAGCAAACAACATGCATGTTGTCCAAGCAAGTGTGTTGTTTCATGGGTTCAGGCTGGAGCAGCCGGCAAAATTGCATGGGCGCTGATCAATGGCGAGGAGGCATGTGGCAAGTCAGGACAGTCAGAAATAGGTCCTCCATGCTTGAGAATGATATAGAATGGTCAAGAGCAAACCATGACACTTGACTCGTGGTGCAGGTTGGTTTGGGCGTGCTGCTGCGTCCTTTAAAGCCTGGCGAAACACCAAAGGCAATGGAAGAGGAACCAGAACTTCCTTTACATCCACGCCATAGTGGGCCATAGTTTTGCTATCAATTTTGGAGTAGAACATTGGACAGCACTGGTGCATGACACTATGCAGCACCTGGAAGAATGTCTTAACCAAGTGATGAGATATTCTGGCTGTGGGACTGGGATTGATTGAGAGAGTCCGGATTCTGGGCATTGACGAATTGCATTGACAGCGTCCAGTGGTATTGAACTGCACAAGTTGTGAAAGGACTCGGATGAGGAGAAAGGCGTAGCCTGGAGACCTGAAGCCAGGAGCTAAGAAGGGATGCCCAGAGCAGATGTACCAAGGAGCATTGAAGTTTCGGTACATTGCTCTGGAGGTATTTGGTATGTTCGTTGGAGATGTGGAAGACCTTGACGTCTTGCATTGTCAGGATATCTACACGGGTGCCTTGGAGTTTGAGGTTGTGTTCAAGTCAGTTTCCGTGCGCAGGAGCAGACAAAAGGCAATGAAAAGCAATGCTTTGATTTTAGTTGCGGAAAACATGTCACTGTTGGCAGGAGACCCAAAGTCACAGCAAAGTCCGTGGGAATTGTGAAAGAGGTGGGCATAGGATTGTATGGATATGTACTGGACGCAAGACATCAGTCTAACTGCCCTTTTCTATGCCACCATATACAGTATCACATCCTATTGCTGCACATATTTGTCCAGCTCATCAAGTTGATACTCGTATCTGAAGTTATCTATCAGGAGCCCTGTTTTTTGGCCTGATGTGGTTTATATGTTCCGTCATTCTTGTAGGCAGGTGTTGGGTGGTTGACGATATGTGTTGTGTGAATATTCTTGGTGCACTGGAGCATGCCACAGACCTGATGTCAAGTGTGGCAAGCCTTGTTAAGTTCTCCTAGTGAAACATCACAAGGATTAGGGAAGGATTGCGGCAGCGTGCCCGCAGATTCAGCCAATATGTGCAGAGATACATTGAATTTCACAATGCAGCTGCCTGCAGATCAATCAATCCTGTCCCTAGTCCAGGTACTGCGTGTTCTCAGCGGAACGCTAGAGTCCATTTACAGAGAATAAGATGAAGCCAAGTTTGTAGAACATCTTCCTGTGGATACTGCTGGCAGGAACCAAGGAGTCTGGAAGAAATTGCTCGTTCTCGGGAATGACAATATCACGTTTACATTTGTGCCCAAGCGAAAACCTGCAACCCTGCACTGTCCCAGATGGTTTTTCTACATTGAACAGATGTGTTCTGGAAGCACCCACCGACACCATGGAGCGCAAGTATATTTTGCGGTGCTGAAAAGCAGTGCAAAGATTGCACAGCACGTTGCTTGATGCTGCTTGTGCCTTTCCAGAGTTTTGTATGGCCTTCAAGATGCCGTGAATTGTGTAGGATGAAACACCTGATTTTCTAAGCTTTGGACATGTACCCATGATGCTTGCTCTTACATCATCTTACCTCATGAATCGTTAAGATTTAAGTTCATGGTTCATCGCGTGTGTGTGTGTGTGTTGAAAATAGTTTCAAGGGCTGCTTGGAGACTTACTTTTTTTTTCTGTGTTTCCTCCCTGAAGTACATGTGTTTGACATGAAGAGCCACCGCTGCAGGGAGACCGGATCTTCGGCTATCCAAAAGACAATTGGTTGCAAACCAGCAAGAAGTACAGGCCTGTCTGGAAAATCACTTGATGCTTCATCGTCTTCCACGTTCAACTCTTGGAAAAAACAAGATTTAGATTCAAACCCGTTGCTTATCCTGACGATCCGAAAGTTGAACTGCCGCAACAGTCTCCATGAGCAGCTGGCAAGGTACTGTAGCCACATCCGGTTCATTCTGCAAATCCTACAAGATCGTCGTATGTTTACTTTTCCGTGTGAGGCAAAAAGATCCTGGATGGATACGCATGGAGCAGAACTGAGCAGAACTGCAATGTAGGGCCAGTTCAAGAAGATACAATGCAATCTGAAATCGTTTTACTCGTTTTTTTTATGTCTGCATGTTTCTGAAAATATGCTTGGATACTCACACGAATACTACCAATCTTCCTGCATCTCCCGTATCTTGCGTTCAAAGCTTCAGGATGGAACAGATCTTGGCCATGGACCCCTCCTGCAGTGCACCTCATTGAAGCCACAAATGACGAAATGCTTTGCAGAGGCATGGCATGATATGGCATATGATCAGCATGGGCAGGAAATGAAACAAATATGCAGGCATGCAGTCCTTTGCCATCGCTTGCCATCCCTTCTTGCTTGCCATCGCTTGCCATCCCTTGCCATCGCTTGCCATCCCTTGCCATGGCTTGCCATCCCTTGCCATCCCTTGCCATCGCTTGCCATCGCATGCCATCGCTTGCCAACCCTTGCAATTGCTTGCCATTCTTTATTGCTTGCCATCCCTTGCCATCGCTTGCCATCCCTTGCCATCGCTTGCCATCCCTTGCCATCGCTTGCCATCCCTTGCAATCCCTTGCCATCGCTTGCCATCCCTTGCCATCGCTTGCCATCCCTTGCCATCGCTTGCCATCCCTTGCAATCCCTTGCCATCGCTTGCCATCGCTTCCCATCGCTTGCCATCCCTTGCCATCGCTTGCAATCGCTTGCCATCGCTTGCCATCGCTTGCCATCGCTTGCCAACCCTTGCAATTGCTTGCCATCCCTTATTGCTTGCGATCGTTTGCCATCCCTAGCCATCGCTTGCCATCCCTTGCCATCGCTTGCCATCCCTTGCCATCGCATGCCATCGCTTGCCAACCCTTGCAATTGCTTGCCATCCCTTATTGCTTGCGATCGTTTGCCATCCCTTGCCATCGCTTGCCATCCCTTGCCATCGCTTGCCATCCCTTGCCATCGCTTGCCATCCCTTGCAATCCCTTGCCATCGCTTGCCATCCCTTGCAATCCCTTGCCATCGCTTGCCATCGCTTCCCATCGCTTGCCATTGCTTGCCAACGCTTGCCATCGCTTGCAATCGCTTGCCATCGCTTGCCATCCCTTGCCATCGCTTGCCATCGCTTGCCATCCCTTGCCATCGCTTGCAATCGCTTGCCATCGCTTGCCATCCCTTGCCATCCCTTGCCATCGCTTCCCATCCCTTGCAATTGCTTGCCATTCTTTATTGCTTGCCATCCCTTGCCATCGCTTGCCATCGCTTGCCACCCCTTGCCATCGCTTGCCATCTCTTGCCATCGCTTGCCATCGCTTGACATCCCTTATTGCTTGCCATCGTTCGCCATCGCTTGCCATTGCTTGCCAACGCTTGCCATCGCTTGCCATCGCTTCCCATCGCTTGCCATCCCTTGCCATCGCTTGCCATCGCATGCCATAGCTTGCCAATCCTTGCAATTGCTTGCCATCCTTCGCCATCTCTCGCCAACCCTTGCAATTGCTTGCCATCCCTTATTGCTTGCGATCGTTTGCCATCCCTTGCCATCGCTTGCCATCGCTTCCCATCGCTTGCCATCCCTTGCCATCGCTTGCCATCGCTTGCAATCGCTTGCCATCGCTTGCCATCCCTTGCCATCGCTTGCCATCGCTTGCCATCCCTTGCCATCGCTTGCCATCCTGTGCCATCCTGTGCCATCGCTTGCCATCCCTTGCCATCCCTTGTCATCCTTCGCCATCTCTTGCCATCTCTTGCCATCGCTTGCCATCGCTTGACATCCCTTATTGCTTGCCATCGTTCGCCATCGCTTGCCATCCCTTGCCATCCCTTGCCATCGCTTGCCATCGCTTGCCATCCCTTGCCATCGCTTGCAATCCCTTGCCAACCCTTGCCATCGCTTGCCATCCCTCGCCATCGCTTGCCAATGCTTGCCATTGCTTGCCATCTCTTTTGATACATCTTCGTGCCTTCAGAACATGTATTTCTTGTTAGTCTTTTTTCCAAGATTGCTGCGTTGTGATCTTATTTTCTGTTCGCCTGGACAGAGCGCATTTTCAGGTTCCAGTAGTACATCAGTGGCTGTAATTGAACATGCTTGTGTATAGATGCGACTATAATATGCTCTCTCTCTCTATAATTTGTGTGTAGATGAACTAATCCCTTTGTTTTCTTCCTCTCTTGATGTTGTTCTTCAAACTCCAGCGGGCGAAAGGCACTTCTTATCACATGGCAGCAGCTTCCTGTGAAATCTGCCCTGTACACGCTGGAGTGGATGGGTCAGGACTGCGTGCAATGTGATAGTGCCTTGTACATCCTTGTGCTGGAAGTCAAATTCCAAGCGATGTTCATTGAGGACAAGAAGAACAAAGCAGTAGCATTGGACAAAACTCGGTTGACTACAGGCTCGTTGAATTGATCAAGTCTGACGATGCAACGCCAGCCATGCCAAGTATTTCTGTATGCTCTGATGGAGCGTATGCACAAGCTGACACGTTGGCTGACAAGGCAAGATTCAAGGCTTAGCTGCTGACTCCACCTACTATGTGAGGACGGAGCTAAGTCAACGCAGTTCTACAAAGGTCACCATGGGGCACCACCATTATATAGATATGATATATATAGTTCATATATCATGTATATAGTATATATACATTATATATGTATGTATTTATATGTATTGTTATATAAATGTATATATATATATACGTATGTATATATACATGTATATACGTATATACACACATATGTATGTATATATATATATGTATATATATATGTATACATATAATATATGTATATATATATATGCATATAAATATGTATATGTATATGTATGTATATGTATATGTATATGTATATGTATATGTATATGTATATGTATATGTATATTATATTCCTATTAATTCCATATTCATATCGAATCATATCTAATCATAGCTATGTATATATATATATACATGTTCATATTCATCATTGTCACTTTCAACTTTGGCATTTGTTGATCCTGTGTTTGGGCCCTGTTTTGCAATGCAAAATTCTTGCTCCTGTCTGCAGCGTCGCAGGGTTATTGCTTTTGTGATGGTGCCTGGGATTGACACCAGCCATCCCAAGAGTGTGTGTGCTCAGGTGCGAAGATCAGTCTCAAACCTTTGAGAAAGATTAGAGAATCATCCATGATGAACCTTTGCAATAAACTGCGATTGTCCATGTTTGTCATTGTGTTGTTCTATACTTTCTTTCTCCAGCCCTGATTATGGCCAGATCTGCAGCGATTGGGCAGAAGCTCAGACAGGCCCAAGTCAGTTTTCATGCTTGCATTGTTGTCCATTCAAACTTGAGGACACTTTGACGGGGTTTCTCACTGCTGGAGCATCAAAGTCAACTTAGGGCTTAGTTGGGCTTATGGCTTAGGGTGTTTGTGCGACGCGCTTCGGGGATCGAGAATGTACTTGACGTGCTGTGCATAGCATACACTGGCTCCTTGAGGTGCCCCTGTAGACAGCGTCGAGCAGACTTCCATGACTTTTGATCCGCTGGCGAGCCTCTGAGTGAAGCAAGCTGGATCCCATTGATTTGCCATTGTGCATTTTTTTTACAATCTGATGCTTTCGCCTTTCTCGCGATTCATTGTCCTATATCACTCTGTGCAAACAGATGTGCAGGCGCGAATACGTGGCCGGTGCAATAGCTGCACCTTTGTTGCAAGTATATCACACCTGTCCATGGCACCAAGTGAACGACCGAACCTCCTGTCTTGCGGACAGACTATTTGAAAGTGTTCTACCACATTTTGCAGCAATATGTTCAACAAGATGTTTCGACTGCGTATAAAAGCAACAAGTCTCCTCACGTTTTCAACTGGCCTCAGCGCTGACCTTGTGTCTGCAATGCAGCAGAATTTGCCACAGAGAACAGCAAGAAATATCTAGTCCAATCATGAACTAGACCAGACAGGCAGAATGAGTCTCAGTGCTGTGCTGTAGAATTGTGCATACACCTTCGAAGCACGCAACATGTATATATATAATTATATATACACACACTGCCGTATATTACAGTATTTATGTATTTGTATATGTACGCCTTGGTCATAGCAAGTTGTCTGTGCAAAATCTGGATGTCACTGCAAGTTCAATCTGAAAGTTTTGACAATGTCACCTCCGGGGAGAGAGAGAGAGAGAGAGAGAGAACTGCGGAGATGGCTTTGTTGATTTCCCAAGTGTTGGATTTACAATGCATTTTCTCAAAGTTCCTAGGAGAATATATCAAGGAAACAGCATCAGAATCCGAGAGACGCACGTATTGCTGACTGAGGGTGTGGAAGCCTCAAACTCCTACAGACTGGCATTGCGGCAAAGACCCTGACAGGACAAAACCACAATACTACCAAAACCATCCAAAACCCGGCAAACCACCACGCTGACTAAGAGAGTTAACGAAGCGAGCAAACCAGGCATACAGATAAGAAGCAACAGAAGGAGGGGATGGGCCAGTGTGCCAAAGAGAGTGAGTAGGCAAGAACAACCAGAGGGTAGGAAAGTATTTTTAAAGTATTTTTCTGTTCACAGTTTGGAAGCCAAGCTCCTTCCTTTCATCAACATCAGTTCCAAGCAGCAGGAGCACTTCCACAAACTGCTCATATCAAAAATGCTTGAGGTATATTTAATTGCCTGCGGCAAGCCCGCCGGCCATAGGCAATTGCATTCTTTGTCCTTTGCTCAAGTGAGTTTTCCATAGTTTTTGGGCTACACTGCTGNCTACACTGCTGGGGAAATAATGGGGATATAATTCTGATATTATCATGTGGATACAGTTATCCATATGTTTGGCTAAAACATGTCTATATATATATATATGTACACACTAGAAACGGTCTATATGATATATATATATATATAACATATTTCAAGATAATGGAGTTTTCAAAAATCAATAACCAGATGTATATCTAATGAGGAAAAAGGTGGGTGATCTTTCCA
>BGPT01000951.1:5384-47475 GCA_003297045.1 Symbiodinium sp. clade C Y103 | reverse complement strand
AAAAAGTTGCAGCAGGAGAACAGAGGAACAAGTACAAGCCAAGAACAGAACAGGAACAACACCTTCCAATCAGACACGCCGGCAGGCCGGCGGATTTCGGGTGTCTGATGCCTGTAAACGGTTGCAGTGACCACGAACCAGACCACAAAGATTGCACGAAGAGGAATGCTACAATTAGGCACAGGTTCGGTCCAATTGCACGCAGCCGGCCAGAGAAAGGAATTTGGAAAACTCTGTATCACGCCTTTCCCTACGGGCAAGAACATCACAACCTTTCAACCAAAACTTTATGCACGTGTGACCGATCATGAGGCTTGGACCCCAGTTCTTGCGCACAATCCATACAGAATTCAACAAGAGTAAACGTCTTTCGCCTGGAGTACACTGAATGCACCACATTCTTACTGGGTGTCATGCAAGCATTTCCGTATCATTTCCGTGAGAACCTATATACATCAATTGTGGATCGACGCGCTGAAATACTAGTGATACTGTATGTCAATTTTTGTTTAGCAATTGGACTTGAAAACGCTGTTTATAAGAATTCAGCAATCCAAGGGTTGGTTATTTCATGCTCTTTCATCCCATTTCATCGTCGGTTTGCAGGCAAACATTGTGAGTGCTTTATCTTGAGTCCTGCTCTCAAAACCATCGCAGCTTTTGCTTCTGTTTCCGTTTACAGCTTGCTGATGTTGGCATTGACGTGTCCAGATGCCGCTGTTGACAGAAACAGTTGATTGGTTGAACTCATGGTTTTACTATATTCACAGCACGTTAACATTACGGCTGGTACAGTAGCAACATATCATGATAAAGTATCCACAAAAGATCAAAAAGAGTGTTGATGCGACTATTCTTTTGCCACGATTTGGTTGGGTGATGTTTGAACTATGAGAGTGAGAATAAATCTTGGTAGACGTGGCCAACTGAATTTCAAAGGCAAGTATTCCTATCTCATGCACTTGGATCAGGCCGGAGTTTTGTCCTGTCAAGTGAACATTGACCAGATGCCGTGATGCGTTGATGCCCTGTTCGATTGGTCCTCTTCAGGAGTCCTCTTCAAATCTCTTCAATATTCTTCCTAGATTCTTCCTAAATTCTTCCATTACTTTGCATCATTTTGCGCTGCGAAATATAAATCGAAGCGGGACAGGTGCTGTGCAGACGCTGCGGCTGTGCTTGTACAAGTCATGAGATCGTGGGTGAATACGGGATCCTTGGATCGGCTGGCAAAGCTGGAGGAATGAATGATATACCAGTAGTACCCGGCCACGCCTGGGCGAAAGTTTCACGAAAAACAACGGCCACAAGAGATGGAGGGCCTATAGGAAAATCATGGAAAATCTGTTGAATGTCCTGTGTTTCAGTGTTTCATTGAATTTATCACTGCACGGTCGAACGAATGAATGCATGCCTCCGAATGAATGGCTCAGCGACTCTTTGATGGCCTGAGCGATTGGTTCATTGAATGAATGAATGAATGACTGAATGGATGACTGCATGAAGGCCTGAACCACCGAACAAATAACAACAACGATAATCAAAAGGATATACCACGTTTTTTTTTCACTGATTTTTTCTCTGAGTGAAGTCTTCTCTCGGCTTCATATTCTCTGAGCTATCTCGTCTCTGAGCTACTTCTTCACTGAGCCGCGTCTTCTCGGAGCCAAGCTTTCTCTGAGCTACTTCTTCTTTGAGCAAAGTCGCCTACGAGCCATTGCTTTCTCTGATCAGATCGCTTGCCATTTATGGCCTCCAAAACTCAGTAGGTATTTGTGGCATCATGTGTAAAGCACACCCTACTGTAGACTCAGCCCACAGTGAGCGGTCCTTCAACGTTAGTTTTACACGTGGTTTGATTTGGATATTCTCATTTCTTGCTTTTTGTACGGATTCATTTTGAGCCCTTATGCCTGTGATGCCCCTGAGGAAATCACAGGCGCAATGGGCGAAAGAAAATGCGCAACGCAGGTGCCACGATCGCCATCAGACGCTCTCGGACTTGGACAGATTTACCAAGTTTTTGGTTTGAATGGCATGGGGACAACAGCATGGCTATGCCGCTCCAAATTGCTCACCATGCTGAAAGCCTTGGAACATGCTGCCGTTCTACAACGTTCAGGCAGCGAGAAGATCAAAAGAGAGCAGGAAATAAGAAGCCGAGTGTGGTACCAGAGAATCTTTGCGAAACAAAACGGGAAGTGAAGACACCAGGAACCAGGTTGTCACAACGGAGATATTGTTGCTGTCGAGTGCTGGTAGATGTTGCTAGGCTTGGTCTAGTTTCTGGAGTTTTCCCTCTTGGGGCTTGAAGTCAGAAAGTTTTCATTCCTGGCGTTTGCAGTGGGAAACGGAACATACTCGTATCATCTCGTATCATTGTTTCGTTGCGTCATTGTAGCCCCACACCAAAGGATGACAGGGATCACTGTTTACCATCCATGTGGAAGCTACTGGTACTTTATATGAGCACTATGACACTTTGATAAACCGTTTGTGGAAAGGAGGTGTTTCACACTCTGACATGCAGAATCCAAGGATTCCTTGTCTTCCGTGGCAGCCAGATGACTCTCCAGCCAACTACTCAGAAATGTTTGAAACGAGAGAGGCCAAGGTCCATGTTCAATGCACGTTCGACTGGTTTGAGACAGCAAACGCTCTCGCAGGCTGGTGTTCCAAAAGCAAACTACGTCATCCAGCAGGCCCATCATTTGGTGACATCAAAGTTATGGAAGTACAAGAATCCGTTGCTCTCCTCCACTAGCAATATATATATATATATACATATATATATATATATATATACACATAAAACACTATACAATAGATTTTGCAGTAAATGGGCAGCTTGTTTCAAAAAAAAACGACAACATCCCAAACTGTAAGCATCCAGGGGCGTGGGCAAATGGATTTTTAGGATTTGTAGCGTGTTTGGCCTCTGGCCACAGCCTTCAGTGGATCTTAGGCTTCTCAACCCCGCAAAGTCTCAAATACGGCTTGGACGGCTAGGACTAGCAGGGCAAATTGGGGTCACACACTGCCACACATGTTGGTACTGAAGGAGATTGGCATGATAGGTCAATGGGGTCCCATGGCAGATTTGGTTCAGATTTGATACGACTACGTGTACTGCGAACACTGATAAAGCGTAATGAAATATACCGTTATACATAGACTAGCAATCTTGATGCATGTGGGAAGAGCGCGGCCAGGTTCATGAATAGCATCGAACCCACAAGTCATGGCATGGCATCACTGGAGTCTTGCATGTCGAGAAGCTTTCATGCTTGAAGGTGAAGAAAGCACGGAACTTCTACGAAACGCTGGGTGTGAAGCCTTCTGCACCTGCAAAAGATGCATGCTTGCAAATAAAGTTATGCTGCCGGTGTGGATTCAATCCTTACCAGTTGACAAGCGAAACATGCTGCCAACTGAGATGGCTAAGGACATCCGCAACGCATACCGTCAGATTGCGCTGCGCATCCACCCAGACAAGGCTCGCCATTATCAGATATTATCAGTACCTCTGAATGGTGGCAATTGTGGCTAGTTTCCTGTGATCTCAGCTTTCCTGATTTGCTGATTCGAAGAAATCGTTTACAGTTTATAAAATATTCGAATGAACAGGAATAAACATTTGAGGACTGTTCGGTAAAATGCAGTGTGCTCTAGCAGGTATGCCCTGGTGGTGAGACAGACTCGGACCTGATCGCCGCAGCAGAGGCAGTCAAGCAGACTCATAGACACATGAGCCACGCATGAAAGACACGTGACACCGACACGACTAACATTTACGACACGCACATGACATCAACATCAACATCACATCGACATGACAGGGGGGTTGTGATGAGATGTGATGAATAAAGATGTCATGAATATGAACCAGCAGCACCATCGAATCTCCATTCGCAGCTTCACCATGTTGAAGCAATCTTGGAAAGTCTAACTCTTGCGAGGCTGCCTTCAAGTTAGTCTCCTCTGCTTATGAAGTGCTTGGAGATGAAGGCAGTCTTGCATGGGGGTGGGATGTCATTCTTTGAGCTACTGTTTCTTTCGCCAGGCAAAAGATCGTCTTACAACCACAAAGTTAGGCCATTCTGTGCTTGCTGACATGACTTTAGCATTTGCAAGCATGACTTCAACCTTGCCAGTAGCAGTGGTTGGGGTTCAGCACCTCGGGTTTGTGCCGCTTGTGCCACTCGAAGTTCTTCGTTGGGGTTGGATGTTTAGACTTGTTGCGGCAGGCTGAGCAGCAAGCCAGCAGCGAACCAAAGCGGGCATCTGTCTGAGCGACGTTCTTGCCGCTTACCATCACATTCTCTTTGTTCCTCTTTGATCTTTTGATCTTTACACAGCTCATCGTAGTCTTTGGGTCTTGTCCTCAACAGATTCCAGTTTAATACGTTTGAGTTTGATGTGCCCTTGGTGTATTTCTCGGCAGTTTGACCATAAAGCTGCGAGCCACATCCCGTGGTTGTAAAGGAACACTTTTGTTTTTGTTTGAACAAAGCCAGGATGTTTTTTCAGTTGGTGCATCAGTTTCTACTCTGAAGTCATTGCCGGTATCACCTGGAGACCTGCTTGCAGACCTTCTCTTGTCCCTTGCTTCTTTGCACCACTTCCTGCAACTTGATCTTTTGAAATTTTGATTTGACGTCTTTGCAACATGTCATTTCTGTTCGATCCCGTGTTGGTTTCAGGTTTCGACAGGGTGTTTTTTTTTTTTAATGTGTTTAGGAGTTTGAGACTTGGTGACCTACTCCTGACTTGCATTTTTCGTAGCCTGCATGGTGCTGGAAGTTCGACTCCTTCAGTGGCATCGATTGTGACACGCTCATACCAGGCAGTGGATACCATGTTGATCTCTGCCATTTTCTGCCTTAATGACTATGACTGAATATGACTCACCCTCGAGAAAATCTGTGTCCAGGTGTCATGAGGTGTCTGAATCTGGTCGTATTGTGATAGATGTTGGGATGGTTTCGGGACGATGTTGTGATGGATGTTGTGGCGCTTTGCTTCTTTTTTGGTTCTGGATGCTGCGTATCCTGGTATTCTGGTGTGGACTTGGGCATGTTTCGTCAGGCTTGGTGGCCGTGTTTCAGTTTTGCAATTTGGCATTTGTTGCTCGATGTTGCATGATGTTGCACGATGTTGCACGATGTTGCACGATGTTGCACGATGTTGCACGATGTTGCACGATGTTGCATGATGATCATGATGTTGCACGATGTTGCACGATGTTGCACGATGTTGCACGATGTTGCACGATGATCATGATGTTGCACGATGTTGCACGATGTTGCATGATGTTGCACGATGTTGCACGATGTTGCACGATGTTGCATGATGTTGCATGATGTTGCACGATGTTGCACTATGTTGCAATATTTTGAAGATGATGTTGTGATTGATCGGCTACTAGTAGCTGCTAGCCGAAAAGTCCAACATAAGCTCTTTTAGCTTGTCCCTCTATGAGGATTCGTATTGCTGGCCGTACCCAGGCCCCGCACTACAACACCGTCTGACAACATGCAAAGAGAATCTCAGCTTGATGATTCAAGCAGCATCAAGAGAATCTCCAATAGCAACTTTGCCAAAAACTCTGAGTTTGCATCTTGTTTCCAGTCTTGTTGCCTTGCGCTGAAGGAATCATGGCCAGGTGCAGTTTTCAATTTGTCAATCAGTTTCTGTGACGGATGATGAAACAAGTGTTCCAGGGAGTTCCAGAGTGTTCTAGAATTGTATCAAGTTCCTGTTGCAGGCTCCAAATCACCAAAGGAGGTGCACAATGTTTAACTTTTTTCTACTGTCATTGCTTTGTCAGACCTCCGTTTGCAATCCTTTGTACTGCATGTCGGTTCATGTGTGAGCTTGCTGGAGGTGAATTTCAAAGCTGGCGCCTTATGTCCACTTCTTTTTGTCCTCCCTTGAATTCTTGCTGAGATCTGGGTTTGCCTTGAAGGTAGTACATGCAATAAGCGCCGAAGAGCTTCGCATGACGATGAACATCGGAACGCTTTGTGCTCAGAGGATGCCCACAAACCCCACCTTGTGTTGCAAGATGTCGTTTTCCTCAATGAAGCAAGGTGTGCCAGTTGCAATATCTTGCAATATCTTGCAATGTGTGCCAGCAGCATGGATGATCATTGATCGAACGTGCTTTTGTCTATCACGCCAAGGAGTGTTGTTGGACTCAAGCGTGCTATGTGCAAAAGGTTGAAGAGGGGGCCGTCCAACTCTCAGTAGTATCAAGGAAACCCGCATAAGCAGAAGTTGACTTTCTTGACTCGTGCAGAGAGTGCAGAGTTCTTTGAGAGATGATCCAGGCCTGAAACTATCGACCTCTGCGACACGAAAGGCTGCATCTTGGAAGATGATCATCGTTTTGCCTCCGATCAGGTCGGGGCTCAGTCAGAGATTAGTTCCATGTCCTTGCGGAGTCCTTGCCAATAAAGCATTCTCATCAACATTCAAACATTGTCAAAGTATGGAGCACAGGTCTTGGTCAATGATTGGCCGGCCTGTGCACAGGTCTTGTACTGCATTGGCATATCCTTGGGAGCCCCCAGAACTGTGCAGCTCGAGGCCAGAAGAGGATATAGTACCAGTACAACCAGTAGTATGTCGGTAGTATATACTTAGTATGCACTAGTTGCACAGTGCAGTTGCACAGCTTTGCAATGAAAAAGTCTTCACCGGAACCGGCTTGGGCGCTAATTGAGACCGTGGCACAGTCACTGTAGGGCTTTTCACAGGCAGGAGAAGCAGCTCACTACTTCATGCTATTACATCATTTACTTCCAGCACACTGTCCAAATATGTCCAAGTCATTTGGTCCGAATCTATTTGTCAAGGTGCGTGACCATCGAACAGGAGCCAGACTTTATTTGAACGTCATCCACTCAAAACTCAAAATGCTGCATGCCAAATGCATGGCTTATACATGCTTATACCCATGCCCGTACTGGTATGAACCTATTCAATCCTATCTAATCCTATTTATATGCTGTATATACAATACCCACCCACACACACACACATGTATAAAATTGTATAGATATGATGCGCACATGTTAGGTGCTGGACACTGTGAGCATGGAGAGTCTGAGAAAGAAGGCCGGGTTGGGTCAGGCTCAGCTACAGTCTGACGGCACTCACAATTGCTTTGTTCGAGAGCGTTGATGCTGATAGGTGGCCCGTGAATTGCAACTGAAGGAGAAGGCGCTAGAAGCAGCTGGTGGATGTGTCACTCTCGCGGAGACCTTGAATATTCTGTAATTCCTCGCAGGAGATACAAGTTGGACACCAGAAATTCACGGGAAAGGGATCAACGCGTCGATTCGAAGCATTCCCGACAGATGAGCTCCTAAACGGAAGGCCTGGCTGCAGCTTCTCTGTATCGTTCAGCACTTCTGAGAATGAAACAGCGGTGTTACTTTGCATCTGGACAGGAGAACGATCTACATCAATGGCAACAGTGTCCTCATCTATTTGAACCTGGAACAGGCCTTTTTACAAATTTGCGTTTTGGCACTCACAATCTCTAGTTCAATCCAAACTTAGATGCGGTAGCCGAAGCAATGTGAATAGCGAGGCATTGCAGCTTCAACGTGATCTCATAGTCGCCTATAGTCAGTGTTGAGCTCGAGACTGGTACTGGTATGGCAAAGAGTCAGGAACCATTTCGCCTTTTCGGACATCATAGTAGAGATGACTGGACAACACAAACTGACAGACTCTTCTGTGGAACATGAAGAGTTTGGACACAGAGAGATACATAAGTCACATCATTCACCATGCTCCTCGATTCCATGCTTTCCAAGGCCACAGTTTCAAAAGGAGCTTGATTCTCTGCTGCATGCATATCCTCTGACCGGCTCCCAGTCGCTGTCGAACGCGGGTGCTACCATGCAACACGAAATGAAGAACACCTACACTCTACACATCTCTACATATTTTTTTCAGATGAAGGTCTCAAGTCTCAACAGTGTCAACTATATATGGGGTGGAAGTAGGGCAAGGTGTTTTCCTTCAGCTAAGAGGTTGAGATTCATGTCCAGGCCCACTGAAATTTCCGCTTAATCCATGAGGCATTCCACCCGCAACACGTGCAGAAAGCTTACGCACAGAATTGCACACAGATGGTCATATGATGTCATATGTACACATGCAATATCTGCAATATATCAACCAATGAGAGACAAGGAGACATGATATTTGATAGATGTATGTAGGGAGGTAGCTACATGCAGAAATATATATAATTATATATATATACACACACACACGCATACAATGCTGCCATGCAATGCCATGCCAAAACAAAAGGGGAACAAAAAATGTCGTGCCCACAGGCCCACAGGTTGATAAGGCCAAACCGCTGTACCCGTACCCACCCCCCAAACAAGGATGCCAGCAGTGGCTCGTAGCTAGGGAAGACAACAGATCCCAACGCTTTGGGCCAGCGTTTGCTGTTGGAGTGTGTTCAAAGAAATGGTTTCCTTGAAAGCAGATTTGCAAAAGGCTCCAAACGGAATAGCTCACATTGATTTGCAAGAGGATTGTCTGAAGAGGAAAGCAAAGCGAAGAATCCCTTCAAGTGTCCCTTCGGATGATGGTCTCGAACCATGAACATGACCAAGACATACCAAGACTATAGAGACACGAACAGATATTATTCTTATTCTTTGACACATCGCGGTGCTATTCAGAAGAGACCCATAGGCCCATAGGCATGACTTTTGCATTTCCCTCAAACACAACACAACGTAACATAAGATAGCGCAACAGAACACACCACACCACGCCGTGAGGGAACATAACGCAAGAGAAGGCAGCACGACACAACATGTTCGCTTTCTATACCGCGCTGTGTGGCGGCTAAGGCCAGAGTCGGTCACGCAAATGAAATTCCGTGAGGCTTTGCATTGCTTTGCATTGCTTTGTATGGTAGAATTGGGTAGAATCGGATAGAATCGTTGGAACTTAAGCTGCACACAGGCTCGATGCACTCAGTAGTAGGAAGCAAACATCAGCCGAGGTCGCTTGAATTTGGAGAAGCCCTTTGAAAGTGCTTGAACTTGAAAGAACGGCTTGATAGTGTCTTCCATTGCTTCCTGACACGCCAGCCATGCCTGCCACGCCAGCCACGGCTGCCACGCCAGCCATGCCTGCCACACCAGCCACGGCTGCCACGCCAGCCACACCTGCTACGCCTGTCACGCCTGCCACGCCTGCCACCCTCTTTGTTCAAATCCTTCCAAGCTCTGGCCTGCAGGCTTTTGGCAAGCTTGTGAGAAATGCTCAGAAAGATTGCCTCAGGAAGCAAGGGGCCCCGGACATGCAAGTCAGACAGCAAACATGGTCACCCAGAGAGGTGCTAATTACATCCAATTAGTCAAGTAGTAGTTCTAGCAGCAGCATGTTCTGCCTATGTGTGGTTCTAATTAGCTAAATTAGTGGCAATTTTATCGCACCATGTTCTCTGAAACTGAAAACGAGACAAGACCACAAGAGTGTTCGAATCCAGGTGGGGCTTTGAAGGTGACTTTGCTGCTCAGAACATGATGACTGCCTTTGGAAAGGCGAGACATTGCAAAGATGGTGAAAGTTCAAATGCCACAATGTCCACGAAATGTTTGATCAGTTTGATCGCTTTTATTCCAGCAAGCTGTTCAATCATTCATTTGGAATCGACTCCTTCGACAGCAGGTTGGCCACACACCAGAAGTGTACTCGCTCAGCCTGGAGATTGACAAGCTGCTTCGCATCACTTCAGGCTATAGATCTTCATTTGAGAATGATATGCCCAGTGTGCAACCTTTTCATTGAATCATTGAGTTTTACTGCAGCGAACTAGCGGCTTGTCTACCACTCCTTCATGCTTGCAAGTTGCTCTGCTCATGCTAGCCACAGACGCTTTTGAATAGGAAGCCCTTGGAGCTTTTGGCTCAATTGAAATGTAACGTGTTTGATTTGCTCTTGAGTGCTCTCACAGGAAAGCCAGCTCTGGAGCCCGCTTGCTGCCATGGACTGTGAGCTCCTTTACATGGAGAATGAACATTTCTCCTTGGTGGATGCACTGCCCTACATTGACACTCAACTTGGAGCTGCAGAGGTGGCTCAGCAAGTGAAGGCTTTGATCGAAGAGGAGATGACCCAGTTTGAGCCACGGGACTACCTCGCATCACTGCCTGCGCCAGAACTACCTTTTCTCAATAGCTCCAACATGCAGGAGGAGTTCTCTCGGGTCAGTATGCGTCAACCCTTGGGAGCCATTGACCAAAAGAAATACGAAATCGAACGACCCGAAGGAGAAGCAGCCGAAGATGAGGAATCATGGAAGAAGATCGCTTCCACGGCTCAGATGAACTTAGAATACACACGCATCAAGTCATTGAACTTAGAACTCTTAGAGCAATGGGGCAAAAAGGCTTGGATAGCTCACAACATGTTGATTCGTGGTGCTGAGAAGGTTCTTGGCAAAGAGGCCACGGAGATCAGAGCAAGCCGAGAAGAGGTGAACAAGAAACGAAAACTTGACCAGGTCTCTTGTGGCAACGACCTGCGAAAGTTGATGCGTGAGCTTGAACAGTACCAACAGGACAACAGCCAAGTCGAGCAAGCGGTCAGAGGCTTGGAATCAGACCTCAAACGCCTGAGAGACTTCGCCATTGAGCGTGGCGTTGACATAGCCGATGTGGACCCGATGGCGATGCCAAAGGAATCGGAGATGGATACAAAATGATCAAAATGACACATGTGCAATCAAGATCAATCAAGTACTCCACAAATACAAAGGAGTGCAAGGACAGCAGAAGACAGTGGAGCTGTTGCGTTGACAATCTGCTCTTTGTCTAGGGGTCCAAAAAAGCGAGCAAGCAATTTTCGCGCATTTTGAGCCATTTGACTGGCATGGTGGATTGAATCTAAATTTCATTTTTTGATCATTTCGCTGCACACAAAAGCGTTCTTGGAAGCCATTCTGCAGGTGGAATGATTGCTGCTCCACTAAAGCCAAAGAAAGAAGAGCAGGCTCTTCTCTTCACGGTCGTAATGTGTGGGTTGGCTTCACTGGCTTCCTGTCAAACCAATCTTCAACCCATACAATATAGGTTGTGTCACTTGGACCAAATCGAATATTTGGGATGCATTCTTTTCACCTGTCACACCTAAGCATATCTTCTGTCTTGGCTTCTCCACGACTAGACGAGTAATTTATAGTAATCACACATCTTGTAGAAATGGTGCACATTCACAACAAATTGCAAATCCTTACAACACACAATTGCATTTGAATGTGAGTGATTTTCTGTTTTTCCCCGTACAATATTCCTTCCCGGTTCTTGTGTTCGATCGTGCGCAATGGTTGTTGTGTGTCATTCAGATTGTGGGACAGTGTATGGCAGGCAGTTCCCAAAGTGAGCGAGCACCAGTCGACGCAGGACATGCGTGTGTAACATGGGACATACATCTGTGACACTGGAGTCAAAATTTCCGCAATTATTGCAAAGATGGTCCATGCAGTCAAGGAAGAAGGCATGTACTTTGACCTGTGCAATTTCAAGATTGGCTGATGCTTTCAATCTAGCAAGACGTGGCATCTTATAGGTGACGCAAATGTATGGAGGATGACACTGGATGCCTCCCAATCCCAGGAGGCTACGAAGCAAAAGTCGTCCAAATCACCAGCCAAGCTCCTGGACATGTGCTCTGCATATCTCTGCATGCTCTGCGGCATTAAAAGCCCTGAGGCCTCACTTGGATCCAGGATTTGTATGGATTTGTTATCGATAAAAAGTACAAAAAGCCAGGGCGGACCTAGGTGGCTCATGCTGTCACTGATCAAACCGCTTGCCCGACTAAAGCTAAGGTCACTATTACAGTTCGTCAAGCTGTTGACGAGGAGAACCAAGCTCCTGCACCACCGTTGAAGGCGCAAATTGTACATTCTGCTTGGCCAGAGTTCTAGTGTTCTGGTTTCTCTGAACACCGTCGAATGAAAAACAAGTTTACAAGACATTAGAAGAGATAGGGTACCGGCTGTAAGTCGTGCTGCATTGTTTTAAGTCGTCCCGGGTTCGTGTGCCCAACCTATTGTAATTCTGAATTCCAGCTTATGATAGTGTGCCCACTGCGTTTTGCCAGATCTGGGGTGACTTAATGCGCTTGGGTCGACTTAGAGCGAGTGTAGGCGTTTCCACGCGGTTGAAGTGACTTAACGCGACCTGGGGTGACTTACTGCGTTTACTTGTACGATCTTGTACGTTTTTCAAGAGCAACTTGCTGCGGCTTGGAGGTCACTGTACCAGCAGATGCTACCATGCGGAAAGTCAAGCAGGCTTTTCAGTGAGGGCCATTTGAAGAACATGGACAGGTGAATAGTCCCAGGACAGCTTGATTTGGTGTTTTATGACATTTTTATGATGTTTTATGGAAGGCAATCGCAGAGAAGCTCGGGATGAAGCGCTCAACAGCTATCAAGCCTGGTCCTGAACTTGTAGGAGACATGAGACGCACATGTGGTTTCGATCTTTGGTTGAGTGGGATGGGCTCAACATCGCGCATGAAATGAGTAGCGTTGGTTCGTGTTGGTTCATCCAATTTTGCTTCAGGAGAGTCGGACAATTCTTTTTGATGTTTGTCGGACACCTCATCAGTCAGGCTTGTGTTTGACCTGCATGGAAAAGCTGCAAAGGCTGGCAGCTGAAAGCTGGCAGACTCCCTTTATGAACAATGCATATACTGGCGCCATCTCAACTAGATTTTGACTGGCAAAAACTTTATCTTCATCTATCGCCTGAGTTGGTGGCGAACTACAGATTCATTCCCGAGCGCACAAAAATATTTACGTGTTTCCATGCAAGCCAGTACTAAGCATCAGATACCTACACACAATGGTGCTTCCAAACCGCGAAGTTCAAAGTATTATCGTTCCATTGCATGTTTCTCCCATTTCCTTGCTACTTCTTGATGGCCCTGTCTTCGATATGTCCAGACATTGATGTACCCTCATAACCCAATGACAGCTTCGATTCAGTGACTTTGCTGAATTGTTTGCCGCATTCTTTTAACGTGCCCAGTTGCGTAAGACAGCTTCGACGGACAGTGGCATGACTTTTGCGTCGCTTGCTTGGTCAAAGGACCTGAAGTCAATTTGAAGTCACTTGTTGTACCCTTTTGTGCCACTGTTTGTGCTGTCTTGGGCTGACGAGCTTTCAGATTTACTGTACTCTTCATGTCTTTTTGCATCTTTTTGCATCTTTTTGCAATGGCTCTCAAGGGAGTTCCTCTCTGCACCAGGATTGTTTCTTTGCGCTTTGCTATGGTATTTGAGGTCTTTTAAAGACGATGAACAGATTGGCGTACGAAGGGAGCTGCTTGTGTGACGACCTCAACATGCCTTGAATGACACGATTTGTATCGAATGGTGGCAAAACATGGCAAAACGATTTGTTCATAGTTACATTGTGCCTTCAAACGCAGCTTGCGTGCGATGCACGATGACTTGATGCTGAGATGTTTGATACTGTTTGACATTTGAGGTTAGGAGCTGACTTGCGCCAGGCTTCCGCCTTGAGAGATGAAGCTACAGACAGAGTTAGACAGAGCGAACAAAGACAAAGATGCCAGTGGTACATGATAGTAAGATTTTGTAAGGTAATGTGAGATACAGTTCAGAGATGTCAAGAGAACAATGGATAAATATTGAATGACTGGGAATGGAATATCACTCCAGGCAACATGTGCTAGTCCAGCTCAGGGTTGTCTGGCAAGGTTGGTGTGGCTGGAAAACCGTCCTTGGGAAATCCAGTGGTGGTGACCATTCGAGAAGCTGAATCTTCAAGAGAGGCCTCCTTTGCCTGTGAGTTGAGATGTTTAGAGCAGCACCATATCTCAGAGTATATGCTTGAATCGGTCATAATCGGTCTCATTGTTTTCGATTGTTTTCATTGTAAGTCAGACCAGCTTCCGGTGTCAGAACTGGCACATACTGTATTGGTGCCGTCTTTACAAAGGCATTTTGGCGTTTATGTCCTTCAGACATATTTAAACATTCGAATGTTGGAGTTGGAGCTTGTAACTTGGCAGGCCCAAGTCATGGTCTACCCCTGCTCCACGATGCATGATGTGAAGGTTGGACCAAGCTGCGTGGCTTGGGAGTTCAACTGGAGAATCAGCTGAGATCAGTTCACATCAAGTAGCCAAGACAATCCAAGACATGCAATCACCACAAGTGGACCTACTCAAATGCTTGCAACAGCACGAGCAGAGCTTCTGGCCAGATTTCCGTTGCCAAACGTTTGCAACGCTGGGATATCTTTCAAAAGGCCCGGTTGGTTCGAAGCTCAGTATATATATATATACACATAATTATACATATATAATTATATATATATATTGCAGATATAGCTAAGATAAGTTAGGGAAGCTTCGGACGGTTAAGAATGACAGATAATGACAGAGTCATTCAGAGTCTTTTAGATTCATTCTTGGCCTGAAGTTGTTTTGTGTCTCTGATTGCGTGTTTTACTGTCCAGATTCCGGAAACTAGGCTCATGACGTTGACGGCAAGCTGCAACAGTTGCAAGACCAAGATGCGCAGAACTTGGCAAGATGTGGCTGCAGAAAAGAGCCAAGAACATCCGAGAGATGTATGCATGGGCAAATGGAAGCGTTGGCCGAACGAGGTTGTGGGTGCTCAAAGACATTTTATCATTGAAAGAATAGATCTACTTCACAGGAATTTGCAGGACTGCTGCTTAATGCTCTCTTGATGTTTCCTTTTGCTTGAAATCGGGTCATTCCCCACCTGCCAGGTGAGGGTTGTTAGATTTTATTGCAGGTCATGCCATCGCCGTCGCCGTCGCCGTCCTCCTCTTCCTCCTCCTTCTCCTCCTCCCTCCTCTTAGCAGTCCAGATCTCACTGGGCACTGCCGGACCTCAACTGCGAGCTCCAGATCGCAGTGGGCACTGCCGGACCTCAATGCCAGATATAATGTCAGCAAGAGTGTCAGAATATATGTCAGATAGAATGCCAGAACATATGTCAGATAGAACGCCAGACAGAATGCCAGATATAACGTCAGCAAGAATGTCAGAATATATGTCAGATAGAATGCCAGAACATATGTCAGATAGAATGCCAGATAGAATGTCAGATAGAATGTCAAAATAAATGCCTTGAAATGCCATGGTGGGGATCACTCGAAGCAAAGTAATTTTTCACTTGAGCAAATCTAGCAGTGGCAGTGCTTCTGTTGGAAGCCAAAGTCAGAGAGGGAGAGAGGGGAAGCCGCTTGGAGGGAGGGGAGGGACGGAGGTAGACCGAGAGGGCCTTGCACAGTCTGTAATTTGAAGCAAAGGACCTGGAGTCTGTGACTCAAGCTGGCCAACACCAGGATGCTGAACAACAGGAGACTACTGCTGTACAAAATACTCCTATCTCGCAAAATGACAAGAGACGGATCAACACTGTGATGTTGTCCTGTGCAGTATGCTGGTAGTGCTTGTACATTCCGATTAGATGATAAGCTGCGCATCTGAGAGACTCTGTCCAGGAGGATTCCCTCAGCCCTCTGCCAGTGCTGCTTTCTGCTGCATGGCAGCGCAAGTCAACAAATAGCCAATGAGGGTCTACTGTGGAGGGCACGTTGACATGCAGAAGGTATCCCTGGCTTTCCAAACAGGGTACGCAGCAGTTGTCATGACAATCAAAATCCCAAAGAGGTGACTTCTGCAAGCAGCAGATGAAAAGCGCATGCGCAGACCCGGCGTTCCTACATGCAATCTTCAGTTTTCTTGCATTTTCAGCAGTCTGCATTGATTGTAAGACGATAGATGGACCATGATGGACCCATGATGTATATGTATCTGTAATTATGTATGTTTACACATCATGATACACAATCACGCATATGTGTACGTGTGCATGCAACTGGGTTGCGCACGGACATACTTTCTGCTTCAGGTCGTTCACGCTACTGATGGTGACAAAGTAATGCTTAGCCTGCCGGCTACTTCCACAATCAAAGAGGCTGGAGGCTCAGAAATTTTGATTCTCTTGACTCTTAATCGTGCAATCTTTAACATAGATGCATGGAGTATTAGGTGCTTGACATGTGCTCGCACTTTTTTTGGATTTTTTGGTTTGTCGTGCAAACCAGATGGCAAGCAGGTGGCATACATTGGCATACTACATCCCCTTACTCTGCCACACTTCATCGTTTAATTTCAGCCATGTGCCAGACGGAGACAGCATTGCTTGATTCAGGTGTTTGAGGCATTGGCAGACAAACTAGAGCACAAAGAAAAGATACTGGCACATGGCAAGCTGGTTCAGAAGGCCTGTGGCTGTAGTTTTTCTCTGTCCTTTCCCGCATACGGTGCCCACAAGTCCTTTGATTCAGATCCATTTCCTTTAAAGGTTGGCGAACGCCTGGACCCACTCGATGCTCACAGCATTGTTGGTCAGAGGACCGTCAGGGTCAGGTGAGTAGTGGGACGGAGTAAGGCGATGTAACGCGTATAGAGCGGAATTGTGAAGCTGCCTCTCAGTTTGCTACCGGGTTCCCGATATGGGCCAAGACGTGTCTGGTCTTGCCTCTCTCCTTTGTGAATGGGTATTGCAGTAGGAAACCGGTTCTGGGCTAGCAGCAGGTAGTGTATCAAAGAGCATTGAAGACAGGCAACTCTCCTGTGCAGGCGAACATTGTACTTCACAGGCTGTGAACTTCAGCGTCTTCCGCATGGGTCTTAAAACGTTTCAAAAAGAGTCTGGGACCCCTTGATTCTTCCTCTGCATTAGAAAAATCTACCAGAATCCACCCAAAAGCCAAGGCAGTGAAAACTTGCCTGAGGACCGTATGTGTTAGTAAAATGAAGGCACCAGCGTCTACAACAGCATATTTCACCAGCATTTATCAGCACGAGCATGACATGTGTTTGACACTTGTGTAGTTCTATGTAGTCCTTATGCCCTTCCAATGCCCTTCCTGTTGAGAATGGGTGCTGAGGCAAGCAGAGATCCCCTTCAGTGTTGGATCGCACAGGGCAACCATTCAGGCGTCAAGAGAAATCTATGCACCGTACCGCAAAATCAATGGGTGGTGCGCACTTCAGAATCGCAACATTGCCACCCTTTTTGCGTTGCTGTGTGCAGCAAAGACTCCGCGCACGGAATTATATTGTAAGACCTTCAGAAGAAGAAAATACAGTTGACAGACAGATTCTTGGGTGATGCTGAGCTCTCCATATATTATATATATAATACAGACACGTTGGCCGTACACTTTAACTTCAAAACATTTAAAGACTTCTTTACAAGCTCGCAAACATGGTGGGCAATCCCTGCCCACAGAATGGTTACATACACAGAATGGTGGTTATATACACAAAATTGTCCACAGACTTGATGAGAAATACATGTTGTGGCTCTTGTGGTTGTGGATACAAAGCAGTTGAAACCACTTGAAACCGCCCTGAAGACTGGGGCTTGCCGTCGGGTTTATGATACTCCTGCCATTTGTTTGTACTTAGTTCGGTTCGAGTAGAAAGAGTTTAGCCCGCGCACTTCAATATCATGATTGCTCATTGGGAGTTCGGGAGTCATGATCATTTTACACCAAACAGGTCCAAACAACGCCCCAAATCACGTCCAAAATCTTCCAAAGGATCTTTGGGTGTAGTAGAGCTGAAAGCGTGCCGTTTTTTTCAGACTTTGGGACATTTTGGGACAATTTTCTGACGTCGGTGCCAATCCAGAAGCTGCAGAGGTGACGATCAGAAAAGCAAACGATGAACATCCGGGTCCGCATGAAGTTGTACTCGAGGCGCTGGTTTGGAGTCTTGCCATTTCAAAAGCAGCCAAGGAGGTCCCTGAAGATGGCCAGTGTGGTCAGCCATTTAGTAATTTCAGGTTTCGGCAGATGGAACCATGCAGGATGTAAAAGAGGAGGTTCGGACAACTTTGCCTTTGCCTGTCACTTTCTGCAAAACAAACTGCAAAACATGTAACAAACTGCTGTGATGGATATTGAAAATACATTTTGCATTATCAACAGCTCGGTGCTCAGCTTTGAACTTGCAGTTGGCTCGCTGGCTGGGCCGTCCGGAGCTGAAACACGTTGCGAGCTCAGAATTTGTTTGAAGTTTTGAAAGCACAAAGATCATTAAAGATCATTAAGTTAGGAGAAGAGTAGGCAAGAAATGGCAAGAACACAAATGACAAGAACGGGCTCAATGATTTCAATGCTTGAAGCAAATGGATTCAATCTTGCATCCGAAACGACACTTGTCGCTTTAGGCGAAGCTTGGGACCTACGAAGGCACTCTACGAGCTGATTTCACTTGCTGGACTTGTCACACAACGTGTGCACTCGTTGACTTGGTTGTGTTGCCACAAGCACTCTTGCCAGGATCAAGTGGTTTGCGACGGTATCAAGATTCAGAAAAGATTCGCAAGCACCCGATCATATGTTTAGTTGGCGAAGGCCCTGCGCACCTAAAGGGCAGGATGTTTGCATTTTTTCCGCAATATGTTGAGTTTGAAGATGGTTTGCCAACTGCACCTTCTTTACAGAAAGTCAACTGAGAGCAACCACCTGCACTTTGGTGCTTCACATTTCCAAGTTGGAGACAGGACATCATGGTAAGATATGCTCGCATGGAGTGGTTTTTCTTGCAGAGTGGGAAGGGGAACAGTTTTCGAAGTTTTGGACTGTGAAGATGGGACGAAGGAATGGCATGCGTGAGAAGACTAAGCAACATGTTCAAAATCTAACACCCAACCTGTTCAGTTTTCTTGCTGCAAATGTGCTCGAGGTTCTTACAATGCCAAATGATGAGAAATCCGGATCAACAGAAAAAGTGGTCTATTCGTATGTCGCAAGAGTGTAGTGTTGGGGGGTCTCGGAATGATGTTCAGAACAAGAAGCGTCAAGCCAGCAGTACGATACAGTATATACGATGTTCACGTTTTCCACGCACACTTTGGGATCTAGTCAAATTCTCGAAGATTTGTTGATTTTGTTGCGCAGGCTTGCAAGCATCTCCGCAGTCGCCGGCAGCTTCACCCAAGCAGGCATTGCCAAAGAGATTACCTAAATTGTGAATACATGTAAGGCCTTATGTAACATCATTCATGAATCATGTGACATGAATTCTGACTCATCACAGAGCATTCCGTATTCCAGCCATTAATATGCCAATGTTTTATCATGTTTTATCGGTTGCCCTGCTCAGAAAGTGAAACTGCCAGCGCAAGAGGCGGAAAGGGAAAAGGTGGTTGACCATGGTTGACCAACAGCAGAATAATTTAAGCAAAGTTGCCTTTTTGAAAAGGCAAGGAACATCCAGGAACATCAAGGAACATTGTGTCCGTTGGGAGAAAGAGACTTATGAGAATCGTGGAGTCGTTACTATGCCAGGACTGCAGTAGAAGCTTGCAACAGCCAACCCTTCAAGAATGTAGGCCCCAAAGAGAAACACAAGTACTGTACAATGAACACAAACACTGGGATAGGTTAATCGGTTGAGATACAAGACAGGTCCCTGGCTGAGAATCTCTTAAAAATAGACACTCAAGATGTTAAAGATTGGAGGCTGCTGACGGGAAAAATGATGGCCTGCTTGGTTTTGTTGGACAGCTTTCTGGAGCAGTGCCAACAAAGCCAAGTCTTTCGACTCTTTAGTTTGCCTTGTTTTTGACCGGATTCGTTGTGAAGATTCGGTTTGCGGGAAGTGCAGGAATGAGTCAAGCTATGCCGTGAGGTATTTTGTTCAACAGACCTATTTCAGCCAAATTGAGGACCTCCCTCGAAACTCTATGCGTTTAGGGCAAAGGATGTTGTGATGTGACAGATCCCCGAATGACCTTGTCCACAGTTGCCAGGTGGTCCTTCTCCTTCTGGAGTTGCAACAAGTGCTGCAGGCCGGCATGGTTCGGCAGACGCTTGAGACTGCAATGTACTCCAACATCTACATACATTTACAGTAGTCAAGAATCGTAACAATATTGACGTAAAGATGTCAGGAGATGTCAGGAGATGTCACAAGTGCAGGATGAACACTTTGATGAGATACTGGACAAGATCGAAGTCTGCAAGAGCAAAAAGGCGCCGTATTGGCAGCAGGGCTTAGAGCATACGGCCGCATACTATAGCATTTGTAGCATACTGGCATAGTTTCTTAGACCCCACAATCCAACATAATCCAACATAATCCAGCATAATCCAACATTTTGATGCATTTTGGGGTTGCGCAACCAAGCAGCAGCACGGATTTCCCACACTCGGCACATAGCAGTCTCGCCGAATCGATCAGGGCTCGCCAGCTTGGCAGATCACGAAAGCTTCTACTTGTAGCTGGAGTTAGCGGTGCTTTAAAAAAGGTATTGGGTCTAAAGGTTCGCCTGTAGATGTGCAATCTTTCATGTCAAGGGCCCTCAAGGGCCCCCCAGGTGACGTGTGGAATATCCCATGTTTGGACCACCCCGCTGCCCCCCCCCTCCCGGGAATAAGAGAATGATTAACACGCCGCCGGACCTGGTGAAGGTATCAAACAAGATAGAATTCAGTAAACACAGCAGCAACATGGCAGTTCAACACCCGCCCTTTATCCAAAAGCAGGAGGACTCCATACGTCCATAATCGTCCATACATACAATTTCAATATTATTTCAATCAATTTCAGAATTTCTATGTGCGATACCTTCATGCCACAAGAGGTGGTGAAGGTAAAGGTATCAATCGAGTCAGAATTCAGCAAACACAGCACCAACATAGCAGTCGCAACACACACTCTTTTTCCAGAACCATGTACTCCTACATCAAGCGTTCTTGGTAGATACGTGATTACATGATATTACATGTACACATACACTTTCGATGCGCGATGCCTTCACGCTGCTAGACTTGCTGAATAGAGCCAATGCTGGCTCCTATTGGCTACATCCCTGCGTCTGCCCTTCTTCATGAACCGAACTAACAAATGCGCACAAAACTCACTAAACACAGTGGCAACATAGTAGTCTCACACACCCTATGTGTCCACAAGCACCAAAAGGAGCGCCGCTCGATACATAAGATCTAGCAAAGGTAAGTATACATGTATCTAAATAACAAGCCGGGGTGTATACCGCAAAGCTATCGGCACAATGGGCAACAGCACGAACCGCTCCCACCATTTTTGTCCTGTCCTTTCATGTCCTTTCCACTTAATTATTTCATTGTTCCCCCCTCCTGCCCCTGGGGATTCAAGATCCGAAGGTGAAGATGCTTCCGCCTTTCCAGACAAGCTTTCGTTCTCTTTTCTTTGGCCTCAAGTTCAGGGGCAGAAACGCGGGGAACCCCCCATTCCTTTGCGGTAGCTATTTGGCGGTGCTTTCGCGAGGAAGCCAACTGGGAAGAAGAGAGCAACGAACTTTTTGCAAAAGGGTTAACAAGGGCAGCGGCCTTACTTTCTGCACTGTTGCATTTTTCCTCAGGACTACATTGCCAGAAACTCTAGGATCGTCCTTTACACCAGCCACCACATGTGTATATACAGTGACACATACATATATAATCATATATATATATATATAGATAGAATATATATTATATATGTACATTATGTATATATATATATAGATAATATGTATGATTTTTTATACGTCGTGTATCGTCGTGTGTTACATTGTAGTGATGAAATAAATAGATCCACATATTAATGTTTCGACTCAGCTTGATTTTTCTGTCCTTGACAGTTTCTGGTGCTTCTGGAGGGTCTTCGGGCTTTCTTATGAATCAGTCATGCCTTCTGGTAGTTGTTTCCGTTTCATCTTTTGTTTTTTGCTGCATCCATTGTCAGTCCATTGTCTGGTCACGCTGACGCATGTTTTCAACGAGGTTTGGAGCCCCACGTTGGTCCGAAGGGGGTTCTCGCCTGGGGAGGATGGCTTTCAGGTGCCCATCTCGGCACAGACTGTGAAGGTCCGTTAAGTAAGAACCCTTTGACCACATATGCAAACATATGCAAATAATGTCAAATAATACACGCGTGTATGTATACCTGCTAGTGAATCAAAAGGTATACCATATTACCATATTGGTTGCATCTGTATGTACATATATTTGATTTATACATACATACATTGGATTTGGATGTATACATCCATTCCATTCCATTGCATTGCATAGCATTCTATTGGGTTAAATTAGATTTGATAATCAGATTAGATTAGATTACATACATACATGCGTATTGGTTCCACGCTGTGGATACACAGATGCATGCAGTATATGTGCACATGGTCGTGGATATACATAGAAATACAGTTGCCCTGTTCTTCTTTTGAGATGGCTTCGATGGTCTAAGATGAGAGGGCCTCCAGTTGCCCGGCCCGCCGCACAGGCCATGTTCAGCCTTGTCTCTGCCTATGGGAGAAGGTTTGCCGTGAGGAGGCAGGGACTCCGTCTGTAAGATGAGAAACTGATGAGAAGATCAACATAGTGAGCCAGGCCTATTTAGGTCTGATTGCAACCAAATGTAGCCAAACAAGAAGGCAGAACACACCGCGCCGATTCCCAGCTGTCATTACTGTTTCGTTTGCCCTTTTGTGTCATTCCTTTCAAGGTTTTCCTTGCAATGTAGTCTGGTCCTTCCAAAGTGGTGTTCTCCTCGAAATTAGTTCAATTCTTTTTCTAAGCAACGTGTTTGGTTGAGTTGCTCATCATCAAAGATGATTCTCAAAATCTTGCATTGTCACCGTTTGGGAGACTTCAGACTTCACTTCACAGACTTCACTTCGCCGAACTTACTGTTCTGAAAGCTGTTCTTTTGCAACTGCTCCTGAACGAAAAACGGCCCTTCACCAGCCACAGCGTTGCGCAGTCTATCGCTGTCTCCTGAAGGGCAGCAAATGCAAAGCAGAACTGATTCACGCTTCCTTGACATTATATGTCGACTCTTCTCGCACTGTCGGCTGAACTCTCATGCCGCGCTTGTGAGAAGAACCCACTGCGAGCCAGCGCACAGACAATGGGCAAAGGATTGTTTGTTTTGAGGCTTGTACCTCTTAAGTTGATTTCCATCGGTCAAATCCTGGGGTGGGCTGGCACAGGCCCCAACAAGGCCAGAAATGGCCAGAATGCCCGAGCTGATTCATCACCAGTCATTCTGTGGGCTGCAGAAGACGAAAGGTCTTGGCAGGAGCTACAGATAGATGAGACGCTCCATTTTCTGTTCTACCTATGGCACCATGTGGAACACCTGCAGCTCCTTCATTGCACAGATGAAGAGCATCAACAGCAAGATTTGAAGTCACCAAGAGCTCATTGTCAATATTGCCAAGTCGGTCGCTGATAAGGTTGGCTCTGCCCAACATACCCCAACCTTCCGCTCTAAAACTTGAAGCGGCTTGGTTGAGAATTGTTTGCACTGGGAAAAGATTGCCAAATTCAGAGAGCGCTCTAGTGAAGCCTGCAAACTTGGTCTGCGAGCCCCGCCCAAGCGGTCGACCATCGGTCAGCCCAATCTTCAAATTTGATGAGAGACGTCAGCACCCTTCGAGTCCTTCGAGAATCTTTGGGAGAGATTTTTTTCATCACAACTGCTCAGAATTCTGGCAGAGTGCTGGTACCACAATGATCCAAGATGTGGCTGAATTGCATCTCCAATTATGGACCCGCAGCGATTTGACCTCAGCGCGTGGTCAATATAGTCAACTTTTTTCTGGTTTCTGCGGCTGTTCCTCCCAAAGCTTGGTACATGTCTTTACCGCCTTTGTTCTGTGGGGGCGACATCGTCGTGTGACCTCAGACGACTCAAGTGATACAATCAACGGTCATTTTGTGGTTCTGTGAACATTGCTGTCACACTTGATCCATCTTAATCCCCCACTGTCCTCCCTGTCCTCCCCTTCCTTCCCCGCAGGGCGGCTTTTGACCTGGAGAGGGTGTTGCGATTCAAGCCTGGCGATTTCTTTGGATTGCCCGAGGACATCCACATTTCGGCAGCAAGTCTTGACGAATGTCGACATGTTCCCCCAATGCTTTGATGTGTAGAATATATGATATTGAATATAGAATAGGACTGAATAGGGAACAATGTTATGTTGCACTTGAATATGTTATTAGTCTACACATGATTGCTATATGTTGTCAACATGTGTTATGTTGTTTGAATTATTGTATTTTGCTATAGCATCTCATATATCATAGCTCATATCTCATATCTCATATCTCATATATCATATATACTAATATATCATATATCATATCCTATAATATCATATATATTCATATATATAATGTTATGTAATATAATTTTATACTATTTCATACTATATGTTGAATAGTATAATGGCATTGGTTGTTCTATCATACTATGTTACTATATGATATTACCTTGTATGTCGATATTACAACATACAGGTATTACATCATATCTTAGTATACCATACTTTGTATTATTTTTGATTTTGCTGAGTAGTGTATATTATAATATGATATATCATCAAATGTACATAATGTATAACATTATAGATAGATCATAGATCCTATTTATTTTTCATGCTATAGTACATTGCCTATTGCAATGTGTTGTGTATATTATATATGATCTATATTCTATATTCAGTATGTGATATATATATATAAATATTGCTTATCATTTATATACATATGTTGTGTATATTATCCATTATTTAGTTCACATTATACGCTAGATGTTTGGTGAATGTCACATGTTATGTAGTTGGCACACGCTTGGTAGACGGCCGCGTACTTTTGTTCATTTTAGGGTCATTTCGTCCTGTAATTTACAGCATATGGTCGTTTCTCGCTGTGCCTATGGCCCGTTTTTAACCCTTTTTCGTCCTGTAATTCACGGCATATTGTTGTTTCTTGCTGCCTTTATGGCCCGTTTTTTACCCTTTTATGGGGGTGGGGGGAGTATTCGCGTCCCTTGGCACTGTCACTTACGTGATGCTCGGTACCTTAGATGCTAGGTTATGGATGGGTTGGGTGGGGGGGTTGGGGGTGTAAGAACGTACCTTATTCATGTAACTTTCAGCTGCGTCATAGTTTTTAACTAGCCATTACGTCATAGGGGAAAAACGATGTTACCTTCCTCATGCAACTTTCATCTACGTCGTAAGTTCTAAGGGTCCACTACGTCATAAGTTGTTACGCTCCTGACTTCCTCATGTAGCTTTCAACTACGTCATAAGTTCTAAGTGTCCACTACGTCACAAGTTCTTACGGGTTCGACTTGTCATGTAAGTTTGAACTACGTCATAAGTTTTAAGTCCGCACGACGTCATAAGTTCTTAAGCATGTGAATGCGACTTTGAAAGTCGGTGGACATACTGTGATTCAGAAGATGTGAAAGCAATGGTTTTCTTTAGACAAAGTCTAGGCCCAATGACTGCCGTTGCCTTCTTAGACGAACTAAAGCGACTCTTGAAAAACTTGTAGAAAAAAAGATGCAGTGCTCATTTGCAGTAGTTTGGGACAGGTTAAAAATCACAAACATAAAAAAAACCTGAGTTTTTGGCTGAAATTCCAATGATTTGCCACGGCCGTCTGTCAAGCGTG
This sequence comes from Symbiodinium sp. clade C Y103, assembly GCA_003297045.1. Lineage (NCBI taxonomy): Eukaryota > Dinophyceae > Suessiales > Symbiodiniaceae > Cladocopium > Cladocopium sp. clade C. Next base: position 21,892 of record BGPT01000951.1, on the reverse strand, counting down.
AACCTAGGTAGAGGAAATAACATACACGTTTTGATCTCTGGTGCACACATATCAGTGCAGCTGGAATTTACAAGCAATTGTAATCTGTTCAATTGTATTTTGCCCTGCAACTGGGTTCAGTAGATGTTGGAAGTTGTCAAATGCATATTCTGCCAGAAACTCAGCTCAGGAGACTTCTGGTGTAAGTGGCCGCAGGGGTCTGGACCCGGAGCAAGCTGAGGCGCTCCACTGTCATTGTCGATATTGTTCAATGTACTGCAATAGCTGCGATTTGCTGCGAGGGTGAATTTTGCCAGCACGGTCTCTTTGCCATGGTCTAAACTCACGCCTCAGGAGTTGATGTCGGGCATCTTTACCCTGCTCAAGACTCGGCAGTTCCAGGATCGCCAATCGCCAAATTTCCAAACGCACTGTTCATGCCGGAACGAAATGCAGTAGCTGTTTGGATCTGTTCAGTCACTTGAAAAGCACAAGGAGAACTTGGATGCGATTAGCCACTTGCCAGATGGAAGCCGCCGACAAGGTACGGACCTCACCATTTCAGCCTGGAGGCAGTCAATCCTCTTTATGAAACCAAAGGGGTGATCGTATTTTGTTTCCATTCATATCATTCATATTCTGTCTCAAGTTGTTTGGCAGTGTTTTGCAGCCCTCTTTTGCTGCTTCTGTTGTTCCCAACGGATCCGACTACACATGGGATATCGGTGTCGATCATGGTGTTCCCCTCTTACAGCTACTGTAGATGCTGCTGCATGTTTGTGAACCGCGCATAGCTTGCCAAAAAGTTGTCATTTTACTTCTAGCTCAGACATGCTCACACAGGTTCACATATCTGTATATACTCGTACATATAGAATCATATACATATATGCATCTGGAATCATATGATATATACAGATACATTATACATCGCGTTCTATTGTCTTTGAAAGGCATGAGCCACATGAGAGGTTTGGGTATGCATTTTGCAGTTGCTTGCAACGAGTTGGCCTGGGCCTCGTACAGGGCGGGGTTTGTCAGTACTTTGGCTATCTCTTGCTCTTTAGGTTGCTCTTTACATTGCTTTAATTAGTGCTGGCCTGTTGGGCCTGTTGTTGTGGCCTCCAAACTGTGCAAACCATTGGGAACCATTGTAAAAAGCATGTAGCATTTTAGCATATTTTAGCCTTTAGTTGTGCTTGCCTGGTACTCACATCAAACAGTGTAAGGTACCAGGGTATGCACTCTTAGACTGCAGATATGAAGTGTATGCTCGGTCTAGCAAGGCTTGTGACACCAAAATGCAAAACTGAAACTATTTGAAACCACTGCAGTATTCTGCCCGGGAAGTCAAGGTCTCTGACCAATTTGGCTACAAAGCAGGGAAGGAGCTGCTGAAACAGATCAACGTTTTCTTGCTTGTTTGGAAAGTTATAATTCTGTAGCCAGTTTGAAGAGTGATCTTAGAAATAGTATGTAATAGTGTAGCGGAGTGTAGTGCAGATGTCGTGTAAGTAGCTCACCAGGTACTATAGGTGCTTGAATGTGCTTGATGGCCAGTCCGACTCATTTCCTGAAACCCTCTGCCATTTCAGTGGAGTTGGATTGGCAAAAATTGAACCGCAGGAAGGCTTTGGACAGATGTTTGAGGATGTGTGGCAGAACCGCGAGGACTCTGGACATCTCTGAACAGTGAAACCAGCCACTGCTGGCAGCAATTTTGAGTTTCTGACAATGTCAAGACCGTGTTTGATTCCTCATTGGCAAGTCACACTCCCAATTTGTTATGCAACAAGGACCCGATGGTGGCGAAGTTGGCGGAAGACTGCGAACATTTAATGCGTGTTCCGCTTGGGCAGCGGTCCCAACTTGAAGAGAACTGCACAACAATGCATCGATATGAAACAACAATGTTGCACACATGATACTGTATGAACTGTATGAATATACATCTACCATCATCTACCATCATCTACCACTTGATGTCAATTTCTCAGGGTCATGGGCGCCAGGTCTTGGTTTGGTTTCATTCAGAATGACACAGCAATTGCAAGTCCGATAACTGGGCTTGGTAGGCAGGGAACGCATGGAGATGTTGTGACCAGCCCGTCAGAGCCAAAACTATCCAAATTCATGTAAGAAAAATCAAACAGGAAGAATGTGCACCTGTAAGATCTTCAGTCTGCAGTCTGTATGTACAGCAAAGCTCAAAGAATTTGACAAAATATTTCTTATGTGTTTTTTCTTCTACTGTTCGTCCACAACAGTTCGGGCCAGGTTGGTCACGCTCCCAGTCGAGGCGCGGTTTTATCTCATGAAGATGCTTCACAATCGGTGAGGAACATTCGTGTACTAAACATTTCTCAACTGCACAAACCTCTTGGAGATTCTAAATCCATACAGTATTGCACGTATAGATTTGGTGAAGGAACATTGTTCGGAAAGATCAATATAATGAATGGTATTATGTAGATGATTTGGAGATGTTTCGAGCAGTGTTCCTGCCTCTACCTTGCTCTCTGATTTGTTCTTGCTGGTTTGGAAGCCACAGTTGATTACCAGAAGCCTACCGTTATTGATCCAATTGAATGCCCTTGAGATGTGTTTTCTGATGTTTTTCGTATGGTCTGAATCCAAATTTGCAGGTATCTCCAGAGAGTCACTCTGAGGAGGCCAGCCTTCTGATTGCATGAGGTCTTCTGATACATTTTGCCAAAATGATCGAAGATGTTGCTTTGTCCTCAAAAATCCTAGAGCTACGTTTGTTAGCAAAAATCCAGGAGCTAGACTCTTTAAAGAATGGTACCTGACCACATTGTGAACATCCTCGGGGATGACCATCGGTTGGTCCAAAAGCACGAAAGGTCTGTATTAGTGAATTTCTTGAAAATTAAAGATGCAGTTACGCTTGGAACAAAATAGATAGTTTGTTTGCCAAAGGGTACATCATCTCCAGATCCAGCTGCCAAATCCACATGTGATCATTGCAATAGCTATGTCAGGTACCCAAAGTAGTCTTTGGTAGTTCATGATGTGTTTGTTGACCCATGTGGACCGCCTTGAGCAATCTGGGGCTGATGGCTTGCTTCTTATGAGTCAGATGTTCTATCATTTTCTCGACATGTCCCGGCAAATGCATCACGAGCGCTTCCTTGTGATCGAGATCGTGTCAAACATATCTTGAACATTCTTGAACACAAACCGAATCACTGCACTGCTGGTCAGAGGGATGCACACCCTAACTTTCTCACAGTTTCTGGGATTGCACATGATGTTTGTTTTCCTTGGAAGAATCTCCGAAAGCGACAGAGCCGATCCTTTTTTCGGAAGTGCTTGCGCTGAATGAATTCCAAAGTGCCACAACTGTGCAGCGTCTCTGACCGTCTGTGACCGTCTGTGACCGTCTGTACCACCGCATCGCTCCCAGCCTGAGGCCAAGATCCTCGGAGAAGTCCACCCCATGTAATCCGTTCTCCCTTTCCCCTGTTGGACACCCCCCAGAAAGCGTGCTGTAGTAAGAGAGTTGTTGGAACCATTTAGGGGCTGTTTGATGTTATATAGGGGGTTAATAAGTGAAAACAAAATTCGAAACTGCCCCTCGCCATGAGAAAAAATCCAGTATGTGTTTAAATTCGCAACCATGCTTAGAAAATTCACCTTCAAGCGAGAAAAACTAGGCCATACTCCGAGTAAAGCGAAAGAAAAGAGCTCCAAGCAGAACACCACAGAAAGTCACAGAAAGTCCTGAAAAGTAAAAGAAAAGTCCAAGCTTGAATCTACTGAGGGTTCGAAGCAGAGGGTCCTGCCCAGCCCTGACAAGCCCTGTGAACCACCCCAACAAGATGAAAAACATGCCACAACACGCAACCCTCGATGAGAGAGACCGACTGCGCGAAATTGGCAGCGCGAAGCATCATCAACCCGTCGGTCCATCAATCAAGCCAAAATAGAATATTTGGTCCTATTATTAGTATTCTTATTATTGTTTGATGATGATTATTATTATTTATTATTTATTGTTGTTATTATTATTAATAGTGAAACTTAAGTTAAAGGATCGAATTAACATCGGACCGGACAACCGCACCTGTCAAGTTTTCGCGTATTTTAGAATAGAAAGCAAGATTGGAGAATGACGGTTGCGAAAAGCAATGGGTTGTGTCACTTGAAAAGAACATACAGATTGAAAAGAACATAGATGACGGGGAAGTTGGATTGAGAGAAGTTGGATAGGGATAAGTTTGCTAGAGAAAAGTCAGATGAGGAAAAGTTTGATACAGACAAGTTTGGTAGAGAAAACCCGAATGGAGAGAAGTCGGATAGGGGTAATTTGCGAGAGAAAACTTGGATGGAGAGAGGTTTGATAGAACTAAGTTTGATAGAGGTAGTAGATTTGATACTGGTAGAGAGAGAAGTTACAAGTTTGATAGAGGTAGTCATTGTGATGCATGTAAGTTTGATAGTGCTAAATTTGACAGCGATAAGTCCGGCAGTGTTGAGTTTGACAATGATAAGTCTGACAGTGTCAGTGTTGAGTTTGACAGAGGAAACAGTTTGATGGAGGTAAGTCTGTTTGATAGAGGTAAGTTTGGTAGAGACAAGTGTGATGAAGCTAAGTGTGATGAAGCTAAGTGTGATGGAGATTGATTGGATGGAATAAAAAGAGGCAGTCACACAAAATTCGAAACAGCTCTGCAAGCCTCAAGAGCAAAGAACTATCGTCATCCATCATAGACCTCACTAGACCGCACTAGACCGCACTAGACGCCTGGCATGGATGTTACACAGGTGGAGATCAGAGTAGAACTCAGCGATTTGCGGAGACTTCCAGATGGAGCTGCCGCTCCGGCTTGTTGACTTTTCGGCGAGACTTCTGTTTGTCGTTTTGGCTGAGAATTATAATTATCGATTCCAGATTCCAGATTCTCAGATTCAATCCATTGACAAGTCTCGGAACTTTGCAAGTTGAGGCTTCCAGCATCTTCCTGCCCTTGTGTAACAGGTCTCCGTGAAAGTCAGGAAAACAGCCACAATGCGAGAGGCAGCGAAGAGTGGGGTGGTACCTTCAGTTTCACGGTGTTCACCATGTGTCACCATGCTCACATTCTCAGCGTGACTGACAAGAAGTGTCACAGCAGGTGAGAGAAGCGGTTTCTTGGCAGATCTTGACGACAAAGGCGCATTGTCGCATGATGGATCGAAACTTTTGTACCATAGGAATGGCATCAAACTGTTTGTTTGAAACATTTTTAAACCCTCTTTGTTTGCATTGTTTCAGGCCAAAGCTGTACTGCCGACTGCCCTAGAAGTTTCAGAGGTGCAGAGTGGTAACTGACGATTTTGGCTGATGGGTACCTCTTTGCTTGCTTTGCATTGAAACGTTTGCAGAATCAGAATGGAACATAAGATACTGCAACATAAGACAAGGCTGACTCGACATTGACATATTTTGTCTCTATTGGGAGAAATAAAGCTCAGCAACTGCCTGCCAATTCCACTCCAGACACTGTTTGTGACTGCAGCTGACTAGTCTCAAGGGTAGAGGTTGAACCCCGGGTGCTTGAGCCAATGGCCTTGGTCATGGCCCAAACTCTCCGTATTTTGAAACGGATCACGTGAATACTTTGAGTCTTTATGTTTCTTGTTGATTGAATAAGAATATATACTTCATATATCTTCATGTCAAATGTACTACTTGATGATACTTGATGTACTATATTTGATGTACTATACTTGATAATACTTGATAACACTTGAGAACACTTGATAATACTTGATAATACTTGACAATACTTGATAATACTTGATGTACTCCTTGATGTACTGCTTGATGTACTGTTTGATTTAGTGCTTGACTGATAAATCAAGTAGGCCACGCTGCTTTGGAATATCTCCGCCTTGACACTGGCACTCCACTGATCGTTTTGTTAGTCGAATGTACTCGAAATCTGAGGCAGTTCGCCAGCCTGGCACGGATCGCTCTCAGAGTGTGCAGCAAGGATTTACCAGGCAATTCATAAAAAAAGACTTCTGGAATCTTTTGGACATCTTTGGACCTACACTCCAGCTCACTACTGTGGTCTGAAAGGCGCATCATGCAGCACAAAGGAATCAAACGAATCAATTACAAATGAGATCATATGAATTCCATGGTTGAAAGTCCTACTCTTATTTGCTGTCGAAATTCGTTTTTGCAGTCTACTTACTTGCAATAGTCACCCTCTTGATGGATCTAACCTCGCATTATGTCGCCTGCTATTAACTCCTATAAACCTTGTTTAAGAAAAAATGCGAAAAAATCACCGATTTGAAAAAGGAACAAACAAGCAATAAAAAGCCAAAAAAAGCGACAAAAAAGCGAAAAAAAGCGATTGGGAATGCGGCAGAAGTAGAAAGTTGCACCAACTGATGAAACATGCCAAATAAATGCGAAAAAAGTGAAAAAACAGCGAAAAAAGCGAAAACAAAACGAAAAACGTGTAATTGGGATTGCAAAACACTAAGAATTGGAAAAACATGTAATTGGGAATGCAAAACACTAAGAATTGCCGAGTTTTGGTTACTGTTTGCATTTTTTTGCTTTTACATTGCATTTTTTCTTTTTCTCGCGATTTTTTTCAATCGCCTTTTTTTTGTTCGCTTTTTTCAAAATGGCTACATCGTTTCTTTCTTTTTTTAATTGCTAAATCATTTTTTTCCTACTTTTTAAAAAACTTACGCTTTCCAGAATTAGCTTGGTAGGGGCAACATAGACCTCGCACCTCAAGTATAGATTATTGCAAAAGGATGCAAACAGACATTAGAGAGCTTCTGCGCCTCTCTTTACGCACCTCTCCTTGTGCTCCTTTTGAGTAGATCAGGCACTGATTGACAGTGTGACCAGTCACTCAACATGTGACACTCATCAGTGGCTCATCTCTTTGGGTGTTCTGATGCCTTCAGCAATCTGTTAAATGCAGGGAGGGGCTTTCCTATGAGCTAAGCTCGAAGACTGATGAACAAAAGGCAGTCACTGCGAGTCGCAACAGTCATGTACAGTCATATTTGTGGCAGCGTTGGGAAACTCGAGAAGCGTGCAAGCAGCTGCATGTTGTACTTGATTTGAGCATGCAGCATGACAAACAATGGCAAGTTGCATGGAGGCACTTGCGATCACTGAACTGGCCGCCAAGGCTTCTTTGTATTGCTGCGTTGATCTTTGCAAGTCTTTGAAACCGTTTGAACCATGTGCACTTGTGTGACCAGAAATTCTGGAAGGCAGTCTTGATATATCTTGAATCGTGACATACATACTTGACATGTTGGCACTGATGGCTTTACTCTTGTGATCTGAACACTTTTCAGGGGGAATCCTTTGTGACCACTCACCTGGCTGCGAACTTAGAACAGATGTTGGTCTTTCGTGGAGTTTTGATGTTATCAGGGTTATGCAGCAGGTGCAGGATACCACCAGAGATTGCGAGATGCCGCGACTCTCTTCCCAAGGACCACCTTATTGCGGAACTACGACGGAGCTACAGTCCAGATGTGAAGGAAGCAGCTGGCAACTCAGAACCAGTGGCAGGTCTCTGCCAGAGCACCCGTTGACTTGTTGACCCCACTTGTGCAGCCTCGTGCTTTATATCACCTCTCTCCGTCCTACTTACTGCATGTCCTGCTCCTTTCAAACATGCTTGATAAATCTTAATAACATTCTCCATTTACCTCCTTTAATGCTTCTTGGAGCAGGTTTGCAAGAGCATCATGGCAGCCGGTGCATCGGCTGCTCCTTTCTACCACGTGCAGGGCTCACATTGCTTCTTATACTTTAGTGACGCTGCATACGTCTGCATACCTCTTGAGATTTCCCTCGTGATGATGATGATGATGATGACGACGACGACGACGACGACGATGATGATGAAAACATAGAAGAAACCTTGAGGATGGGGGTCCAAAATGTCACTGACAGGACTTGGCCAACTTGATTGAGGACAATGATCCACAGGCATGATATTCTGGTGTATACTGTAGCTGCGTTGCTGTAGCTGGGAGTGAGGAAATCAAATAAAACCAGTGAGTGCTTTGCATGTGTCACCTTGCAATTTCTCTGTAGCTGTTGACCTTGTGTTTTGACAGATCCTTTGCCAGGTGAAGTATTGGGGGTGCCTGGCTATTGGATCCATAGGCAATGCGGCATCAGGCCGAAACGGGCAAATGGGAGATGCGGCAGAAAGCAATGCCCTTGTGCTACATTATTACTGCAATCGATTGGTACCACTGAGGTGTAAACAAGTTTCCGTGCGAAAGGGTTTGTGGTCTAAAGTTCCCTTGGTGTAGAGACCTTGTGGGCAGCGCAAAGTCGCTCTATACGGGTTTTCAATGTTTGCAGCGTGAAGGGGTCTTGGTTTGAAGCATTTGCTATAAAAAGGTCTTCGTCCAAAACGGCTATGCAAGATAGTCTTGGCGAAAAAGGTTAGGACTTCGAAAACCCTTCAAACATTGGTCTTACCGTCTCCCTGAGTCACCTGCTTTCCTGTCTTTTTTCTGTTTCTTCCTTGTTCTCTACATACTGCAGGCACATGTGGGATTTCCGGTTCTTTGATTTCCTGTTTTCAGGTTGCGCACCTTGAGTTGTGAAACGCAATTTTTTCCATGCTTTCCCGAGACTTGCTTTATCCTTGAGGGTGTCTCTGCAGGATCAAAGAGCAGGATTCGCAGTCTACTTCAGGATCCTTCTGAAGCAGTCAGATTCGGCGCATGTTCAGCTCTGGGCGGGATACAGGCTCATTTGATGCTGATGCTTCTTCGAATAGCAAGCCCTTGGCAAGCTCAGCAAGCATCAATTCGGAAAGTGTTCGTTGATTTTTAATGATTGTTCTGCTTTGCAGGCTGAAGACTGTGCAGAAGACCTGAAAGAAAAACTGAGCGTTCAAGTCTTACTTGAAGACGATCACTTGACCCAAGTTTGTTGTGATTGGGTTGGATGATTGGGTTGGAAAGAATCTTCATTCTGTTTTGAAATTGAAAATGAGAAAGCGCCGCTGTCAACATGAATGAGGACACTTCCCCAGAAGTTCAAGGCGCTGCTTGTCTAGCGCTGGCGTCCCTTTGGCATGTTTACAGTCTGTTTACGGAAATTTTTACGTCTGTTTTTGTCATTTTATTGCAGCGAGACGGAAGATGCCAGGAGGTGTTTGATATTGTTCAATGCTCTGCACCGTCAGGAAAGTTGGCGCAGTGGGTGCGCCCTTTGCACCGATTGTAGCACAAAAGTGAGGAGCCCCAGCATGGTGGCTCCAGGAAAGGTTGGGGTGACCTGTGGCATGTTGTGGCTTGTTTTGCTGCCTCCAAGAAGTTCCTGTTCTTGAAAACAGTGACATTTCACTGCGGTCTGCAAGAAAGCTCGGGTCAGATTTAGAGGCTGGAGAAAGTTATGGTGATCCTTGGATTTCTGGATAAAACAGACATCTGGTCCGCCACGTCTATCCATGTCTTGATGTATTTTCCTTTTTGTGCTAGGTTTTGTACTAGGTTTGCGGGAAGGCTTGATGCATAGCTGGGATGAAAACACAAAGGAGGGTGAACAAGTTGTTGAGCTAGACTTACGTATGACGTGACAATACTATGGTTCTTGTTCTTTGTCATATGATTTATATGTATATACCGATCTTTGCAACTGTTTGAATATCTTCATCTCTTTTCATTAGTCCTTGATCAAAACAGAAGTCAAGGCTAGCGGAGCCGCGATCACGAGCAAACGCGCTGAAAGCCCTTGGCCTCATGGGGATAGAAGGCTCAGCGGCTGGAATCGTCTGGGCTCTGCCTGCTGCATCGCATGAAAGGTCAGACGAGAATAGAAAAAGAATGAAAAAGAAACAGATGGAGACCGAAAAGATTGCACTATACTCGTACGAATAACATGCAAGAGTGTGAGCTCATCTCCAGGCGGAAAGCACTGTACAGAGGTTGTCGAGTGCTTGTGCGATGATGACTCCGAAACGCGGGCTATAGCAGCCTCTGTTGTCTGGCTGGCAAGTGTTTGCGACCGTTTGCAAAGGCATTTTGATCTGTTCAATGCATGTTCATGCAGCAGTAATTAGCAGCAGTAGCAGCAGCAGCAGCAGCAGCCACGCCAATTCATGCCAGCCTACAACTTTCCAACCTTTCTGTAAGACTTTCAGGATCCTCCTCTGCCTCAACCTAATTTTAATTGTCACACAGCGACATTCAATATGTCCGTGTCAGTTTGACAAGCAACTGCATTTAGGTCAAATGAAAATAGTATTCGGATGTATTCGGCTGTAAGCAGGTTTTGCTCAGGATCCATTGGGTGCAGAACGATGTAAAGCGAACTCGAAGAACGTTTGACACATCTTGACACGCGATACAAAAACAGTGTCACGGCAGTAGACCAGGTCAGCGCCAGCAACACTTTTCTTGGAATGCTACGGGGGACTCCTGTGATCTTTGTTCCTTCACATAACAAATTCACAAAGTATACCATAATATACCACAATATACAAAACAAATAAAAGTCGTCGCTCCAAATATAGCATCATACAGCGAGAAGATTCGAGAATTGGCATACCCAAACCGGTCATAAAAGATCCAAGAGTTCTCTCGTTTCACATGGCCGTCTTCAGTTCTGCATGCAATTCTTGACAGACAAATGATGCTGGAAAACCTGAAGGGATCTCTGAACAAGTTCCTTTCGGCAGGTTTTGACAGGTTTGGATCCTTGGGCGGAAGGAATACAGATAGAGTATATAAATACATCATAATACATCGATGAATACATCCGAATCCCCAATATCCCACTAGCAGCAAGGAACGAAAGGAGTGCATGCAAGGCAGAACATCAAAGACCATGCATGACAAATCGACAAGAACAGAGATAAGCACGAAATGGTCAGTGACAAACGTATTTCATCAGTCCTGCATTAGGGACATCCTAACTGTTGAGTTCAAAGAAAGTTCTCCGGCCTGCGGAGCTACTAGTAACATGTATTATGTAAATTGATATCATCACCTTATGTTATATATATATAGATTCTATTATATTACATGACATGACATGTATAATATATATAATAGCCCTGTGCCTCAACTGCAAATGCGACTGGATTTCAAGTTTTTGTTTCCCCATTGCGCACTTAAAGTGCTCTTTGTAAGGTCCAAGACAATGCACCCTTTTTTGATGACCGTGGAACATATTGGAACATATTAGAACACATTAGAACATATTAGATCTCCATACATGCCAGGTTGGCAAGATGTCTGATCATGTGAGAGATGTGCCTCGGTCTTTCATGATGCCTTGCAAAGCACGTTCTTTGAGTACTTTATTTGCGCCGTGAGTTCTCAAGTCATGTCCACATCAGATGGTGTGGTTGCTGCTGCACAGACTCCCAATGCTCTCAACCGCATCCTCGAAATTGCCAGAGATGAGGAGACTTTACTGAAAGTGACCACAGGATTCATGTGGACATTGCGTGAGGCGTCAACTAATTTGAGGAGAGGTGCAACAAAATTGACTCATTGAACATGCTCCCTTTCCTCTTGCTTGATTGAAGGATGGAAGAAAACGCATCGCAGCTACATTGGCCCTTGGTGACAGCCCTATTTTTTGTTCATCCAGCTGTTCACATGAAATGAAGAGTTGGCAAAACATGCTGTGAGTTGCTGTGAGTTGCTGCGAGGCTATATGGGCCGGGAGGCATCAGTGCACAAAGAGCTGATCCAGGCAAGTTGTTTCGGCTTGTTTCGGGGCATCTCTATGGCATCTCGGAAATGTTTCGCACAATTTGACATTACCAACTTGCCAAATCTATCCAAATCTCACTAACATTCCAGATTTAACATGATTCAACTATTATTTACCACTGTCTTGCCTTTCTCATCGTGCAGCATTCTCCTATGCTCCCTTCAGGATGGCCTCTTCGATGACTTTGAAGAAGATGCTGACAATGCTTTGACGCAAGGCCATTTGATCTTTTTACGGAGCACAATGAGAGGCTTTAGATCTACTTAAGGCGCCAGTTGAATGCAGACTCTCGTTCTCTGCAGGTGGCTGCAGCACTCGAATGCCCCCTTCTTGCAGAAAAGCTAAGTGCGCGGCAAGTGCCCCTTGGAACTGCACCGCGATCTGCGTTCATCCTTCCCAACAGATGTTCAACTAGCTAGGCACAAGTTGCTGCATTTTGAGGGGAATATATAGGTTGTAGTGGCGCAGAGTAGCTGCTGGTGCAAAGCACACACAAGGCTGCACTTGGCCACATCGCAGCAGAAGATCAGGGTTTTGGATGGGAGACAGCAGCTGCGCAAGTTGCAAGGCCAGTGAGTTGGGAGAAAACGAGTCGAACCGAAGCGTGCTCATGGAGTGGTTGTCAATGTATATAATTTGGATTAATTTGGAAGATGTCTTTGAATGTTTTTGACTTGTAACGCCGCATTGGGTTTTCTCTGAATTTCTACTAGTCACCTCCTTGCTCACAAGGTAATGCACTGGCGTGCCAAAAAGTCATACAAAGTCCATGGTAAGATATGGCAAGTATTTTTGGAAGCAGAGATGACACCTCAGCATGACAGGCTTCTTGACGATGATGATTGGGAAGTGAAGACTTGCGCACTGGATTGCCTTTCCGCACTAGGTCCACTGCATTTGCTGTGTCAAGTTCGCTACCCTTGCCCTTTGGAAACATTACATGACATGTTATGTTTCTTGGGCCCGTTTACATGCCTTCTAAGTTGTGGAATTCACATTGGATTCACGCGCCGACGCTTTTGGATGCTTTTGTATCTTGCAAAGTCTTTGCGTCTGGATGCTTTGCTTTAGGTTGTTTTATGTTGTATCATTGATAGATGTTGCATCTTTTTTGTATCTTGTGTTTGTCCTTTTGCTCGGCAAGGTCCGAGAGCTCGTGATCATGTTGACAAGGTTCCTCTGAGTTCCTTTGAGTTGCTTTGAGTTCCTTCTAGCAGACTCTCGCATTTTCCAATGTTTTTGGTTCTTAGCAACCCTGAGCTGAACTCGAAATAGTCCAAGCTCTACAGATGCACTTTGACCATCCCCTGCTGTGTGCTGAACATGGAGTCTTTCGACATCTTCTGCCCACAGCAAACATGGCAGATTTGTGGCTTGAGTCTATCCGTATCATTCCGTATCATTCCGTATCATTCCGTATCATTCCGTATCATTCCTCATCCAGGTCAGTGGTCAACTTGCAGACGAGATTTTCATCGTACGTGCCAAGGCAGGGAGGATCAGGGAGGAACTTGTCAAGAAATACATAAACATACTTCCATAATCTTCCATAATCTTCCATATTTTATGTGACAAATGGATAAACATGGAAGTTTTCCTCACCTTTTACTTTGCAGACAAACCTCTTTGTAGTTGCCCAAGCTTGTCATGGCTGATTGGATTTGTATACAACTAGACATACCGACTGCCTGAGCGGTAGGCAATAAGCAACTGGGCAAGAGGGTGCGAAGTGTGGGGAATGCCTAATAATGACCTTCATACCCGCATGCATGCATGCATGCATGCCTGCGTGCGTGCATGTATGTAGGTATGTAGGTATGTAGGTATGTAGGTATGTAGGTATGTAGGTATGTAGGTATGTAGTATGTAGGAATGTAGGTATGTAGGTATGTAGGTATGTAGGTATGTAGGAATGTAGGAATGTAGGAATGTAGGAATGTAGGTATGTAGGTATGTACGTATGAAGGTATGTAGGTATGTAGGTATGTAGGTATGTAGGTAGGTAGGTATGTATGTATGTACGTATGTATGTACGTATGTAATGTAATGTAATGTAATGTAATGTAATGTAATGTAATGTAATGTAATGTAATGTAATGCAATGCAATGTAATGCAATGCAATGCAATGCAATGTAATGTAATGTAATGTAATGTATGTATGTATAGCACACTATAGCGCATTTTTTGGGGACATGCAATTTTGTTTCAACAAAGTTCTGCGAATTATAGGACATTTGCCCCGAAGACGTGCAATTTCCGCACATGCACCACTTTCAAAGTGGAACGTGTTTGTAATGTTTTTCAACATTTTTTTTTTGGCACATTTTTGCATGTTTTTTCGTGTGTATTTTGCCTTCCGATTTCTGTGCAACTTTGCAAGTGGAGCTGGCCCAGCCATCAAAAGGAGTGTGTCTTGGAGTTTTGTTTTCCTAAGATGGTGTGTGTCAAGGCAACAAGGAAAATTAAGTTGCAAACTTCAATTGCACACTGACATGCTTTTGACGTTTGAAGGTGCAGGTGCAATTATATTGTATTTTATCATGTTTTTGAAACTATATATTGGGTTATTGCAAACATGACCATGAACATCAATGCCCGAATGTGTATTTCACAGTTGTATGTTTAGTGTATTTACTAGTTCACTATGTTGATCTTTTTTGGAAGTTCCACGTCAGTTGGTCTGCAATTCTGCAGACCTGGTGGGCCTCAGATATCTGGCTGCGCATATGTTCTCTGAGATTTCGTATGTTTGCAATTCCCCACTTCTCACAAACCCTTGCTGGCCTGAACTAGCTGCAGCCATGAATTGGGGAAAGGCTGATCAGAGTAAGAACATGTAAGAACCACGAAGCAATCAATTTGTGGATCAAATATTGTCATTAAAGATGCAAGAGTAAGATAGCATGTTACGTAGCTTACCAAGTACCGCTACTGTAGTCTCACCAATGAGCGTTTTTCTGAGACCATTCAGCTGCAAGCTTGCAAATAACAGGGCCAGCAGCCAAAAGGAGATACAGCAGGAAGATCCAGGGATTGTTAATTACCGTGAATTAGATAATCTTTCTATTTTTCTTCCTGCGTGACCGGTCTTGTTAGCAAGATCCATAATTGAACTCGAATGCCATGGCCTTGGCTTTGAGCTTCAGTGTTGCCATGTTGCAACGTTTGACAGGCCGCTTCCGCATTGGCGAAGATTGGTGATGTGGAGAGTGTCAGTCTGAACAAAATGGCAGATCTGCTTGAGGACGCTCACACTCAGAAAAGAAGAAGTGTGTTCTATTTGACCTGCTAATCTTGCTAACATGTGAGATCTGATGTTGCCAGAGCGTTGTGTGGAGCAAGACCGAACCTGCTGGTGCAATCTGGTGCAAACTCTTAATCTCATGTGCGCAGCAAAGGACAGCTGTCCAGCAGTGAAATCTGCTGCTGCTCTCGGTTTGGCTGAGTTCCTGCCTTGGACACTGATTTGGCTGTTCTGACACATTCACAGAACTTCAGTCCGTGTGAGATGACATATTTTGGCAGAAATTCAAGATTTGGTCACTCAGAGCATTCATCCAATGAGGCTTGGTGATGATGGTGCGGAGTATAGCCATAAGGCCGCAGCTTCCAAGTCCAGACGTGTGCGGAGTGTTCACCCAAGCGCTACCCAGTGAAAAAATATAATTATGAAGACTTCATCCTGATGCAGATGGCACCTGAACCTTGGGTGTTGTGGATCTTCCTTCAAGCCTTCATACTCTGTCACTGTTTGCTCATGATGTTCCACGATGTGTAGCTGCTTAGGCGCAAGGCTTTGATTAGTTCCTTCATGGGGGCTGCAGGGAGGGACAAATCGCTCCGCTGCAGGTGTTCAATTTGCTCACGGACATCAGCGCTGATGTTAGAGCAGCAGCAGTCACGGCATTGTCCAGAATGCGGGACACAGGCTGACGCTTCCGTGGAGCGAAAGCAAAGTAGCTCTACAAACAATTGATGTGCCCCGCTCCAACTGAGTTGTCAGATCCAAAATCAAACGATTCAAAAGACCAGCTACAGAGGAAACTGCAAACGAGAAGGCAAAGAAGGGAGTGAATGATGATGAAGACGTGGATGACCATCATGACCGTGACCATCCTCCAATCCTTTTTTTTTCGCACGGAATATTTGGAATACCGTAATACATAAGAAACATTGAAATGAGGAGACGTCCTGTTCGGTAGAAGGAGAAGCGAGCCAAAGCTTCGCAAGACAAGAGTCCTTTTGGGATGGTGATTCCCGGCCAGAAGTCAATGAAAGTAGCAATGGATTTTATAGTTTACAGTTTACTCATGTTTATGTATTCGATAACAATAATGATAACAACAATAGTAGAGTAGTAGTAATAGTCATATGCGTACGATTCCTTCAGGAGGGCGCGGCGTCGCCATTCTACTCACCTCTGCAGTGGAGCAAGTGATGAGGATGAGGAGCAGGATGATGATCTGACTACAACGACATGGTTGATGATATTGATGATAATGATGTTTTTTTGGATGATGATGTAGTTCTTTGATGATCATGATGATCATTGTCGAGCTATCGCGAGCTATGCGTTTGGACAGGCTGCATTATATGTATATTCTTTGGTATCAATCACGTGTTGTAGTTACATCCCACCCTCCCCCAACCCCATCCCTGACGTGTGCTAGTCGTGTGCAGGTACCAGTGAAGGTTAACATTCCACCCCACCCCAACCCCATCCCTGACGTGTGCTAGTCTTGTGTGCAGGTGCCAGTGAAGGTTAACATCCCACCCCACCCC
>BGPT01000950.1:223690-261256 GCA_003297045.1 Symbiodinium sp. clade C Y103 | reverse complement strand
GAGAGAGAGAGAGAGAGAGAGAGAGAGAGAGAGAGAGAGAGAGAGAGAGAGAGAGAGAGAGAGAGAGAGAGAGAGACAGAGAGAGAGAGAGAGACAGAGAGAGAGAGACAGAGAGAGAGAGAGACAGAGAGAGAGAGAGAGAGAGACAGAGAGAGAGAGACAGACGGACGGACGGACGGACGGACGGACGGACGGACGGACGGACGGACGGACGGACGGACGGACGGACCGACAGACCGACCGACAGACCGACAGACCGACAGACCGACAGACCGACAGACCGACAGACCGACAGACCGACAGACCGACAGACCGACAGACCGACAGACAGACCGACAGACCGACAGACAGACAGACAGACAGACAGACAGACAGACAGACAGACAGACAGACAGACATACATACATACATACAGACATGGGTACTATGAAGTAGAACCCTTGAGTGTTTGTAGTGCTTTTTGAAAGAAATAGATCATGGATGTATGTATGCGATATGCCGCTGCCCTTCCATATGAGTGAAACATCTGAACAAAACAGGCAACATTATTTTGAAGAAGTGAATAATTTCCTAAAAAAAACACATGTCATGCAAAAAAAAAACACGAGAGGGAGGCTGAACTTCTTGAAAGGATGTATGGCATCTATCCACATATTGCTGGGGGATACCTTGTCTTCAAGGCAATCACTGTATTTTGAAGAAGTTAAGTTTTTCCTTAAACAACGGTCATGCAAGAAAAATGAGAGGAAGGCTGAGCTCCATTGGATGCAGTTCATCTTTCCACACATTATAGTTTTCTTGCAAGAATATTGTTTCTTATTCAAGGGGATATCTTGTCTTCAAGGCAGATTGTATTCTATAAGCAGTGCTTTCCTTTAACACCAATGTTTCTTTTTCAAGGAATGCTGCACCGACCATTGCACTTTTTCACAGCAACACTAAATGGTAATCACACACTGCATATTGTGTGGGAATCTGGTGTTTAGAAAGAAATGCTGTATGAGTGAACAAAGGCCAAACAAATTTCTGAAAGGAAGACTGCACAGAAAGGAACACTGCATGTTTAGAGTTTAGAGGAATGCTCTATATTTTGTAGGGATACTGATTCTTTAAAAGGCTCTCCTTTTTTACACAGTGTTCTTTACTTTTGTCTACTTTTTTTTGGGAGGATATCTCTAGCTATAGTAAATACATATATGTATATATATATATATGTTATCTTTGTGGCATTTTTGATCTGAAACGGTAGGTCTCAGGGGGGGGAGGGGGGGTACCATATATATATATATATCTATCTAATCGAATTATGTATGTGTATGTATATGTTTTCATTTTTATGCACATACATATGTTCTCACACACATTATATACGTCTCAATTTGGGCCACTTGAAATTTCATCAGGCTAGTTCTGAATTTCCAGGCCCAAGGCAGCACGCCACCTTGGATGCACGCAGCTAGAGATATGGGCGCGGCTTGTCCCAATTCGGTTTGGAGTCGGCCTGGGAGGGGGGAAGCAGATGTGGCCGTCTTCATCCTGCGTCATCTAGGTAACTTTCCGTGCCAAATGGCCCAAAGGTATTGATTCGACTGGTACTTGGGAGAACAGAGAAGCCTTTCTATAGATACAAATGTGAATATATATATATATAAATATAGATACAGTTATAGTTATAGTCTATAGTCTATAGTTTTCATTGAAAGAACACATATATAGATATAAAGATAATAAGATGAATATAAATATAAATGCACATATAAAGATAATTATGAAGATAAACATAAAGATAAATATGAATAAATACACACATAACTAGGTAAATAAATAAATACAATAAACACATACATGTATTTACATATTCTATGTATGTAATGTGTATATAACTTTTTGAAGGACTCTAGCCGTGTCATGTCGATTTTTTTTTGGGTGCCCTCCACTGCACGCACATGCCGCTCTGTATCCCACGCAAGGTCACCTTTGCGCCTGCGGAGCAGCCTCCATGGCTGCTTGCAGCAGTTGAGCAAGGCACACTTGACAAATGAAACATGTTGACCAGCATTGTCAGCATTGTCCAGCTGTCACTGTTTCCTAGAAAACTGTGTCGTGGAAATGGTCAATCAGCTTCAATGGAAAGATGTTTTTCAAAGCGCATCCTGGGATTCTCCAGAGCCAGTCTTGGAAGAGCAGGTGGAGAGGAAAAGACTTGAGTGATTCGATCCGATCCTGCACCTGCAGTAAACCTGATCAACTTCAACGTTCCCTTTGTGACTTTTGTTCAGGCGTCGTGTTCTACGATCCCGAAGGGAGATTCTTGGCCTGTGATTTGGAGGTACAGGTGTGCATATCAGATATATCAGTGAATTGCCTGAGGTGTGCAGAGAGTTCAATTCGATCTTGCGCTCCATGCGGCCTCACGTTCTCCTGCCTATAGGCTCAAGGCAGAAGTAGACCTCCACTGCCTTAGCTCGCCATGACCAAGCTTTTGGCTTGTCCGTTAGTGTACACGAAGCCCTTTGGATCCTTTGGCTTTGCCTCCTTTGGGTTCTTTGTGAAGCTCTCCATATTTCTTGCAACCGCTCCGAGTGCTGATGCCGTGAACCACTTTGGCATTCGTGCTGTGTCGCAGCGGGCTACTGAGAAGCTGGAGCATGAGGCGCAGCTTCACATGTAATCATGTAGCAGTGTAGAGCTGTAGAGTATGTAAAAACATGGTAGAGACAAGACAAGCTATAAGACAAACTGCGAAATGCGCTACTGCGGGCAATGGGGTGCATTTTGAAAAGATGCGTTGATGAAAGAGCAAAACGTGCTGGGACGCTAGGTGTTGGGGTTCAATAGGCTCACCACTTTGTACCCCCTCGCCGAAGTGTACTCCGTTTTGGAGCATTTGATCCACGCTTGTCAACAAGAAAGCAAGCCATTAACAGACACAAAAACACAATGGCAGAGCAAGGGCAACAGCCATCTCGATGAAGGCATTCGGCGTAATGAATGTAAGACTGCAGTTTTCTACGTGTTTGATCTTTTTTGTGCAATCTTGGATCTTTGTCTGGTTGGCCGAAGCGTTTGTGCAAGTACGCCATTGAATTTCAGGTTCTGTCTTCCTTAGCGACGCAGTAAGAAACACGCACCAATATGCAGACTCTTTGGGTTTTCGATGACAACTAAAGATTTTGGTTACCTGGATGTTGAAGTTCGAACTCCCTGTAATAATTGGGTGGCTGGGCATGGACGCCAGCTTCTAAAATGGACAATTCTATAACAGTTCAATCGCAGTCAGCACATGTCAGCAAGCCTTTGGAATCTTGGGAATTCTCTTGCGTGGAATGTAGTGGTCAGTCTGTGCTCAAGTCGCAGCTTCTGCAGTCTCGGAAGCTCATGGCAAAAATGTCACCAGTGCGGTGCAACGAATACCGTCCAGAACAAGACAAACTCATCATGTCCTTGCAGTATCAATGAATTTGTGCCATCACGTCGGCATTTATTTTCGCACAGTCCTTGCAAACTGCATATTCTGGAAACTTCTTGTGCCCAACACACGAGTTCGCCCGAAGATGCAAAACCAGGTTTTTATACATATATATATATAATTCATCATACATATTTTTTTTGTAATTTATTGGTCTGCTTTCGCGGTAAGTTTGTGTTGCTGCAAGACAACCACTGTAAAAGCAAAAAAAACAACACGACCTTTAGCAATCTTTAGCACGGAATTGGTGTCCAGAATGCAATACAGGGCTGTTCTTGATTCCTCCCCAGTCAACCACTGATTTTGTAAGTTGCAAAGCTGCTCAGAGGGTTGGCCACTGTATCGAAAGGAAGCAGGTGGCTTTCTGCCGTTGATTGCCGTTGCCGCTGGTTGCAGAAAATCTGGAGACAGGAAATGTCCCCGCAAGGCGACTTGACACCCCAACCCCTCAGGAAAGACAAACCAGTAGGAGCTGTAGCGTGCACCCGCTCAGTGATATGCAGCCCCAACAAAGCACCTCAACTTGAGGCCAGTTCTGCCTGCTTGATGGGCACAAAAGACCCTGCAGAGCACTGTACCTTTGTCGGTTCCTTCAATGGCTATCATTATCATTTCAGATAATTTCTTCATATTGTTGATATTGTTTTGACATATCATTCTATGATCCTCGAAAGAGCTGGAGTTGCTCACCATGTTGCCATGTGATGCTCTGGCTGTTTGGCGGAGGTCCAATGGGGCCCTTTGGGCGACATGGCATCTTCAGCAACCAAAGCGGTCACAAATGCGGCAGAATCTGCAGTTGGGAGCACAGTGTGATGGCATAGAGATGCATACTGGAGTCTGTAAACAATTTTTGCTGAAAGGCCGAAAGATGAGTACACATAGCACGCTGCCTGCAACAGTCTGATGATATGCAAAGCAAGACATTTGTGCAAGGTTGACTCGATGACATCTTCTATGGCTAGAGCTTTCCTAGGAGCAACTTGCAGTCAAGTCTGGTTTCGGTTCAGATCAATGGCCTCATTGAAGCTCTCAGATTGTCCAGCTGGAGGAGACATGGCAGTGGACAGCTTTGACTTGCCGCCTCCGAGCAAAAGGGTTATCAATCAGCAGGCTGGAAGGATGATTTCAACATATATATTTTAAAGGGGCGTGAGAAGCAATGAGGCAAGAGTGTCGAGGAGAAGTGTCGAGAAGTGTCGAGAAGTGTCGAGAAGTGTCGAGAAGTGTCGAGAAGTGTCGAGAAGTGTCGAGAAGTGTCGAGAAGTGTCGAGAGTTGTTGTGGATGGGTTTGCACTGATCGAGAGTTGTCAAGGTGATTGTGTGCATTGTCGCCACCTTTGTGGTCGTTGCTGTGGGTCTCCTTCTTGACGCGTGCCTTGGTCGCAGACGTTGCAGGTTTGTGCAGTGCATTTGTTTTGGGCATCGGCATTGACCGGCTGGTCACCTGCGAGGGTTTTGCCGCCAGCGAAATCTTCAACGCGACCCACCTACCTTTGCATCGCCACTTTGGTGGGAAGCTATGCGCTTCTAGTACCAGGCTGCGATTTCTTGTCTCTGATGGCTCTGATTGCTGAGTTGCTGATCTCCTGCAAGGTGTTGAGTCAGGACTCTGTGTTTTTTAGTTGGAATGGCCGTGCGCATTGCCTTCCTGCAGGCCTCATCAGTAATCTTTTCCAGTTCCTCCTTGGGGTGGAATTGCTCGGCGCAAAGGTGCTCCTAACCCAGGCAGGGATCACTGAACAAGCGGCAAGCAGTTCAAAGCATACTTCCCTATTTTTCCCATGGATGCACAGCACTTGCTTGTTGCCACTTGTCTTTCTTCTCATCCCTTTTCCGCAAGTACAGTACATGATTTATTTTTAAATCGTCTTTGTTGGCAAAGCTTCTCAAGGTGGATGGTGAATACTCCGCGATCGCCGAGTCAGCCGTGGGTTTGGTGCATCTTCTCTTCAAGACTGGTGGCTGGATAGGAGCCTTGCTGCTACTCGGAGTGACACAATGTGGCTTTGTAAAGCCCGAAAAGCGATGCCACAGCTTTGTGATCCTTTCCTAGTCCTATCATGTTCTATCTATCTACTAGTTTTGGTGGATAACTTGTTATTTCTAAAGTTTAGAAGTAACAAGTAGTGGCCCTTGAATTTTTCCCAAGGCTCATCCTTTATGCCATGGTGGTGCCGGCAGTGAAGATCGCAGCTCTGATCTTGGGTGAATTCTGGCGTGAGAATTCGGACCCACGCAAAGTACACAAAGCCAAGATTCTCATTGAGGCTTGGTGCATCTTGAAACGATGGAAAGAAAAAGGAAAAGCATCATGAGGGACGATTCCAAGGATTCAGTGACTTATGTGACTTTTGTGGAAATGTTATATATATATATATGTATATGCAATGTTAAATTTCAATCTTATGCAATGTTACGCCATGTTATGCGTGATGTGAGCCCATGTGCGATGGGAGCAGTGGCTCGGAATCTTGAGCAGCTGGCACACTCAAGCCGGCCAAAAGGTTGTGCAATTCATCAGCAAGTGGGCATGCCCAGACATGTTTGCCTACATCCTTCTTCTGCTACTTGGATTCCAGGATGGCAATCCAGCTTGGCGTGCTTCAAGATATTTAGGCAATTTTAGATATATTTATGTAGTCAAAATCTAGTCAATAAGATGAGGGATGACAATGGAGACGCGCATAGAACATGACACCCAGTGAATCCCGCTGACCTTTCCTCTGAGATACCTTTTCCGTCACTTGGATGGTGCTGGTGGGGTGGTTGCAGCGCCAGCGCAGCTTGGGATTGGTGTCATGGCCGCACTGGGTAGAAGACATTTGGCATTGAGACATGGGAGACATGCAAAGAAGCCAAGCAGACAACCCCAAGCACCCTCTTTAGTTTAGAAAATAATGTATTGGGAAGATGTTTTTTGTTATCATCATGGTCTTGGCAGACAGTTTTGTTGCAACAGCATGCGCTGCGCTGGCCAAAGCGGTCTCGGATTTAGGCTTCGCTTGCTTTAGCATCTTCTGCGTGTTTTCCACATTCTCGACCCTCATGGTGCAGGTGCATTTGTTGTGCATTTTTCGAGCATTTTTTTGGTGGAGAGTGGAGGGTGTTCAGACAAGACTTAGCTGCAAATGTCCACGGTTGATCGACCCAGTCAGAAAAAGGGAATGATGTATTTGGCTTCTTAGCCAGATTTAAGTGCCAGAACCATTTGATACAGAGTTTGTCCAAATTGACTAAGGGTTTGTCAGATGCAAACTGACGCACACTGAAGTTACAAACTTCGTCCGTGGCAGGTTCCAGTGACTCCGGAGGAGTTGGATGATGTGAGCCGTCCTTGGGTGCTACGTACATTTGGCAATGAGTCCCTGTTCAGCGTGGTAGCTGTCGCCTTCCTGGTGCCGCTCAGCTTTAGCAGACCATAGATCGCTAGATCGCTAGTGGCCCTTGATAATTACACAGTAGATTCAGTAGATGAATATTCGCCCAGGGAAGCTCAGAGTTCGGTGCAATACATTTGTTGGGCAAGGATCCAAGTGACACCATGTATTGAAGAAAAGAGTCATCTTGCTAGGCTTCCTCAAACATTTTCATCGTTTGTTTTCAGTTGTAACGGTAAAGTTAAATCCAGGATGATTATACAGCAAATCTATCGCCACACATCGCATCCACATGCAAATACATATGCAAACGTGGATGTAAGATGATGTAAGGATATTACATGTAATGCAATGGAATGTTGCGTTATTAGTCATGTTATGTAACGTACCGCAACGTAATGTAGCGACGTGTGATGCAACGTATCTACATGTCTATATAAATACCCCTATGTACATTATTCCGCCTATCTTCCGGGGAGAGTGCGGATGGGGATACCGATTCTAAGGGGTACGGAGATCAGGCAGACATTGGAGTAGCTATTTCTTGATCGCTGAGATTACTATAGCATCCGTCGGCCGGCAATGGGCCTTTTTTTGTGTTTGAAGGCATTGTTGAAGTTGAAATAATTTCTTCTTATCGCTTTCGCAGTTGTTTTGTTTCCGCGTTTTCAATCATGTGACATGTGGGGGCCATTGATTGCAAGTAGCAGGCATACATGTGTGTGCTCGAAGGCTGACCCAGTATAACACAGCTTCTTGAAGGGGGTTACAGTAGATTAGTAGATACAGCTAATCCAACAAGATCACTGGCTCATGCCACAAAAAGATAATTGTATATAAATGTTGTTTTTTACCTCTTCAATGTTTGACTGTCTGAAGGCTTGTTGAGGGCACCCCTTTCACATATCCACTGGTTGATGTGAAACATGCCTTTGGCACGTCTCGAGGTTCATGGGGGTATTCATTCTGGGTTTGTTTACGCCAACGATGGCGATGTTCCTGGACTCAAGCATTCTGCTCAAGCTTCTTGGCTGTTCTCGTCTGTGCAGCCTGCTTTCTAGGCTTACCGGCATTACCGGCCTTACCTCTTTTTGCAGCCGCCCCCTTGAAAGTGGGAGGGCTTGGTACAGTGCAAGTGATCAGTGTAAAAGAGTGAAGCGTGTAGCGTTGGAACATGGATTAAAATGGGTATGGCATAGAACGCGTAGAATGTGTAGAATCTCCGCCAAAGAACATGGTCAAACATTGCTGAGGCCAAGTGGGCCTCTTGATGCCTCGATGAAGCCTTTGGTAGATTCGTTGCACATCGAAGACCTTGTCAATGCAGAGGCATCCAGCACCATGAGACACTGCACTGAATGGTAGGGGTGGGTAGAAGTGCCGTACGAGATGAGGAATCGCCATGCATGGCGAGCTACAGCATCCAGGCTGTTCACGGAATCATTTCTCGGGTTGAAGTTTCAAGACACAAGAAGGTAACGGGCCAGTGTAGTTCCAGCATGGTTATTAGTGGAAAGGCGGACGTGCCACCATCTCTTTGAAATGCTACTGCAACTTGAAGAGCTCGTCTGAGCTGAGGTAACTTGGAGTTGTTGCTAGCCAGAATCGAACAACGTTTTTACACGTGATTGAATTTAATTTACTACTTTGGAAGGTGACCATTGCTGAAGCCACTCGAGCTCTTACCGGCTATATTTCTACTGGCGAGCTCAATGATATTTTCGCTACTTCGACGCATGTTCAGCTGAGCAAAAGATTGGCCGCAAAGACATGAGCTGGAAAAGATTTTCTTACATGTCTCCACTCGATTTGTTTGCTTGTATACTGCAATTCAGCATTACACATGCCACGAAAAATGCATAACTCTGCCTTTGGAACCTGAGAAGTAAGTTGTTGTCTTTTTTCCAAGGCTGGAATATTCTCTCTACCGTTCTTTAAAAGCTGCTGAGGCTGTTTTGATGCTTTCTGTCTTCGTTATCACGTTGCCCATTGTGGCATGGACAGCATTTGTCGTGGGAGTAGTGTGTGTTGTTGCCTGCCTGACCAGTTGAGACCCGAAGTCTTTTGACCAGTAGAGGGCCTCTGCCCTCAGCATTGCCTCTGTTTGTCAAGACTTTGTCATTTGGTTCGGAGTCAGGTAAACATGCTTTGTCTTCTGCTGGCTTCGTGGAAGATGTCAGACCCGGAAGCAGCATGGAGGCCCCACCATGTACCGGAGAGTGGGCAAGAGGACGAACAACAAACGGCAAATAGCAAGCAGCATCCTCTTGTCCGCTGCCTCTTGTTCAAAGTCTCTTCAACTGTGGTTTGGACAACTGTAATCTACAGCCTCCACAGCACTAAAATGTCATTGGAGATCCTGTATTTTTTTTTGGGCTATATACATTTGGACACATGTGAGACCCCAGGGCCCTGGTAAGGCTTACATAACGTATTTCAATGTTGCCAGATGTTGCCAGATTCATCAAAGTCTCCAAAGTTCTGAAGCACATTGAAATGCTGGACGTTGCCATTATGGGCATTATCGTGGTCACCTGCGCTGGCACAGCTTACCACAATCAAGGCGGGCATGGGTGGAATGTGTTGGGCCGGTTGGAGCAGAAAGGACATGAAAGGACCATAGCATACAGAGGCATACATTATACTATAGTATACCCATAGTATACCATCTTAGTAGTATGCCATAGTATACCACACACAACACACACACACACAAAAAGAAACATATATATGTACACACACACACATGTATATATATATATGTATATATATATATACAGACTATTTGAGGCAGATCCAGATTGATGGGCATGGAAAGTGAGAACACCTTTCTCCAGCAGAAATTCAATGGGAATGCACTACCAACTTCTAGCGCAAGCATGCTAGCAAGAGTTTCTTTGCTTGTTGCTGTACTTCCAACTTGGCGTCACTGGACCCAAGTGAGCGGAATCCTACTTTATGTTTTTTTGCTCTTATGTTCCTATAGGTGGGCAAACGTGTGCTTCACTCTTTTGGAGGATTGCAGGGGGGAAAGAAGGCAACACCCAGCTTTGGTTTTCCTGACAGCACAGGCTAGCACCGCTATCTCAGAGTATGTATTGAAGCATCATCCTTCTACTTGAAAACAAGTTTGTGGATCTTGTGGCCAGTGACATCCGACTCAGGCGTACTCTTCAGTGCCATGTTGGGGCTTTGGGTGCTCTTGCTGGCGGAGGTATTGCATTATGTGATTCACTTCCAGGTGCACATACTGCAATTTTGTCCAGCGCTGATGCTTTCAACCTGCATTGTATGAAATCTTTGGGACACGATGGCTTCGTTGATTCTGTGGTTGACACCTGCACGAGGTTCACAGTGCCTACAATAGCCTGACAAGGGCTAAAGCTTAGCATGGGACGGAAGGTTGTTGCGTGGGGTAGTGAAATGACGAGCTACACTTGGCCAGACTTGGCCAGATTCGGCTAGACATGCTCCAAAGCCTCCAAAGTGACTTGCCAGAGCGAGACAAAAGCAGCTGCTCCTGCGCACTCTGTGCTGTTGACAAGAGCATTGCTTACTTAGTTGCAGATGCGCTTGACATCCGCTTGCACGGGTGATCCGTACTGGCTGGTGCCAGCATTTGGTCATGTTGGGAAAAGTCAATCATACTCAAACTGAATTTGTCCGTCAGTGCTCGAGTGTTCGCACTTAACATGTTGAGACATATACATGGCTACCGCAATTCGCTGCCAAGTTATACTCGGCCTGAGGAGAGATTGAAGTGCCAGCCAGCCAAGTCCTGGCCTTCAACGAAGCCCTCAGCAAGGTGCCTGACCAAGAAAGCTCCCAGTGAGGGCATTGCATCATGTCTTTATATGTCTTTCTTCAGGTGCGAGACTTCGAGGAGACCTGGCAAAGCACGGCAGGCACCGCTGCGCACCAAGATTGAGCTTCTATGCAGCAAAGCCAAAGACACATTTCCCCCTTAACGAAAACGCCCTCACCAATGTACAGCCTGCGAATCCGAGAATGCTTGTAAAGTTGGCGACCCTTTCCCGACAAGGTCTTGCCGACATTGCATGTTGCTACACTTCAATTACATCCAATTACTATAGGCAGTAGGAGTCATGATTCTACCAGAGTATCAACTATCAATGCTGTAAGCCTCGGGTGTCTATACAAAACATTGTCTTTTTGCACACCTTTTGCGCACGTTACAATCCCGCCAAGCCATTGTAATTGCAAGCATCTTTGTTTTTAACTTTTTTGGCATCCTAATCCCATAGTCAATCGGAGCAAAACCCCAGAAGTCAAAACACATGTTATTTGCCACATTTTTGGCCTCTTGGCAAAACCTGCGAAACTTAACTATGTTATACATTAATACGCTATACTGTGCCTTTCGCAAGCCACTAGCCAAATAGACTGTATTTTACGCAGTTTTGAGCATTTTGCAAGCGAACGCTTCTGCCCCGTGCACTTGGCTCTCTTTGTCCAGTAGCTTTTAAATGAACCACTGACTTCACAACATCATTTTGTAAAGTATTTTTTTCGTCCTAAAGTCCCTGCATGTTGTCTGTGGCATCAAGCAACTGTCTAGCTTGGCATCAAACAACTGTGCAAGTGCGAATGAACTTCAAATAGGGCTAGCATCGAGCATGTGTGCAAGTGCAAGTAAGCTTCAGGTAGCAAGTGCAAATGAACTTCAATTTTTGTAGCATCGAGCAACTGTGGAAGTGCAAGTGAAATTCAAGTAGCGTGGCATCAAGTAGCTGTGGAAGTGGCAGCGAACTTCAAGCAGCGTAGCATCGAGCAACTGTGGACGTGAATTCCGAAGTTTATTGGCCCCACCAGCAAGCATGTGTTCAAGTGCAAATGAAATTCGAAAATCGTCGGCTCAAGTGAGTGTGCAAGTGCAATCCGACGTTATTAGCTCCACCCCACCACAGTATGATGAAAAAACAGCACGTCTAGACCCGTCTAGAAGATTGTTTGGAGACAGGACGCCAAAAAGATGCGCGATTCGATTGCTGCTGCTGCTGCTGTTGCTGCTGCTGATGCTGCTGCTGCTCATCTTGCAGGTTCAGATCACTCGGAAAAGCAAGACTCAGCAGAGGCGACCGAGGCACCACAATCTGTGGCACAGCGTTTGCAGGGCGTTACGTCTTCTGAGACTTTGTGTGTGTTCACCCTGAATTTGGCACTGGGATGCACTGGGCAGATCTGGTCAGTCTATTTTTGAGAACGAAATGATGGAGAGAGGTCAGCATTCTCCCTATTGCCAGGCCGAGGGCACAACTGAGTCTGCATCGCAGCGACGGGACCTGATTCTTGCCCGTAAAGAGACATTTGGAATTTACGGCTGCAGCCACACTCACTCCCGACTTGTCGCCGAGGAAGGCATTTGTGCAAAAGATATACTTCAAACTTTTGAGAGAAGGCACTGCGCTCATTGCGCTGACGTTTTGGCCAGCTTAGAGCTGCTGACTTTTGTTTGATGAATCAGTCTGTTCCAAAATCAGTGAGGATATGTTTTTGGATCTGGCGAGACTGCAACCAACATCCACATTGCTACCGAAGAGGGAGAAATTGGATGGAAGCTGCAAGCATCAAGCCCCGTGCCGCCTGCGATTCTGCCAAGGCGTCGAGCCCAATGAAGCAGCTGCTCAAGCCATTCTCCAGGTGCCGGGATGTGCCGGGATGTGCCGGGATGTGCCGGGATGTGCCGGGATGTGCCGGTAGGGATGGGCCAAGTCGAGTTGGCTCGAGTTTGGTGAAGCCGAAGCCGGGTGAAAGGTCATAGAGTCACGGCGTGTCATCACAGAAGGCTTTCTGTGCTCCGTGTCCACAGGCAGCAGGGCAGCAACAAGGGCAGGAGCAGCAACAAGGGCAGGAACAGCAAGAGGAGCAAGAGCAGCAATGTGTTGCACCTGCACCTTTGGCCGGCCAACAGATTCTTGGTCCTGACATTTACCGAGATCATCGGAGATCCATTTGTGCGCATTGTTTGGGCAGCCTTGAATGTTTACTCCGACAGTTGCAGCCACACAGAGTCTCGAAACCTAGAATCAAGATGAATCAAGAACTCTTCCATTTATCTATAGAATCTATTCCTTCGGAGAGCCCACTGATGGATTCCAAGGAGTTGCTCCTTAAGTGCCTCCGGAAAGTCTGGGCAAACGGGAAAGGAAGTGACCGAATCTTGGCAATCAATAGCAAAATGATTGAGACACAGATGCAACTGATATACGACTTAATTTGACTTAATCCGACTTGATGCGACTCGCACATCACTTGGTATGGCTTGTCCCTCCTTGACAGAACTTTGTACATGACACATTTTTGGAAGGTCTTGAGGTTCGGCCGTTCTTTTCTGTAAATCCTTGCGCAGTCTGACTTCACAAGAGTTTGCTCAAGGTGTTTGCCTGAGTCCGAATTGGGGCTGCGTAATGACTTGCACGGTTGCCTTGCTGCCTCGTTGCTAAGCAGATGAGTGGCATCGGCATGTGGCTTCCAATGAAATGAAGCCTTTGTTCGGCCTTGGGTATTTGCTTGAACTTGGCTTGCAATTCCAGATTTGGAACAATGGCAAAGCTCAAGGGGAATTCGAAAATTCTGATGCTCAGTCTTTCGGCAAATGAGGAATGCACCATGCTTTTCGTATTTGTCTGAGATGCACAGTCGACAAGATGGCACAGAAAAACTGCAGTGGTGCATTTCAAGAGCCGCCTGTAGCATGCTCATGCCATGCACAGCTATCGGAAGAAGTTGGCATAGAGGGGCGCCAGCCCACAGCAGCGGACGGCCCTGCCCAAAAGATATATCAAATCCGCAGCGCATAGCGGGCACCACGGTGGGCACCACAGTGGGCACCACAGTGGGCACCACAGGAAACACAATCAAACTTCACCAAAAGTATTTCGATCAAAATGACATGGATGAGATTATTGCTGACCATCAAGCCATGCATGCGATCAATACATACAACATCATGATGCATACAACTACATCAGTGCCCATTAAAAATATTGAAAACGTATGATACATTTCATAGGAGTAGGATTGCCCTCAAGACTAGTCAAGCGTACGGGGAGCTTGGACACGTCCGTGTTGGTTTTGTGTAGACATTTGACCCTACATTTGAAACGATTTGATGGAGGCTTCATTGTGGTGGACTACGCTGACTTCGCTGTGAAGGCCAGACCAGAGGGGTGCCTCCATTCATATACGATCTCTATGATTTGTACCCACAAAAATCGACTGAGGTGAGCTCATCTTGCAGGAAAGTCGTGTGTATCAGTGTATCTTTCTTCCACTGGCTGGGGGTCTACACATGTGAGACTTGAGATTTGGTTCGAGGGTAGAATCTTGAAAGAGTAAGCAGTGCGTAGACAGTCTCCTGCACTATGTGCTGAAAGCCATGCAACTCCAAGCAGCAATGCACGGACCCAACCTGCGAAATGCGGATACATCATCCAAGTTCACACTCTTCTTCGACGCTTTGCTCTGAAACTGTCCTTATCGTGCAACTCAACATGCCGAGTTTTTCAGACAACTCAACAAGTGGCCAAATTATACTGAAAGTATTTAGACATACTCCAAATAATCAGTTACAAGCTTCCAACCGCCGAGCAACAGCCGAGCCTCCGCTCATCTTGGGTCTCTTTGACAATCAGCGAAGCCTGACCCTTCCATGGCAACCCCAGGCGGATATGCGGATATGTCATTTGAAATTGTTGAGGTTCATGTCGTGTGTTTAGACGTGTGTTTAGGCAGTGGGCAATAGGCACGTTTAGATATGCATAGGATATTACAAAACGAAATGTGGTCCGCTCAAGTAGAGTAGCCCCTTGGATAGCACTCCTTCAGATAGCTGGTTGCAGCCCTGCCAGTTGCTCAGCTGCCGTTGTTGGCAGCTTTGGCACGAAAACGCGAGGGAAGGAGTCAGGACGCGCCGCAGCCGGATGGGTTGGCATCACGCACGACACCTAAATGATCCCAAATGCACATGCAGTGCTGCAGTCAAAGTCTTGTGCCGAGAGGGGTGGTACAAACTAGTACAAACTAGAGGCCGTGCGGAGGTGTCGTGAAGGCACAATGACTCAAGCATTGATTCGCTCAGCATGTCACATTGAAACCTGAGAAAGAGCACAATGAATAAAGGGATGGGCTGGCTTGAGATCCATTCCTTTTGTTTGATGGCGTGATTTCCATTGGCCACATAGTATTCCAAGCTCAAGCAGCATCGCTCAAGTGGACATTTGATTCTTGCTCGACGTTTGCCGCACACCTCGAGAAAGGGCAAATTGGATACGGGAGAGTCAGCATCAGCTCCTTAAGTACATAGACGCATTTCGATGCGATACATTCTGTACCTTTGTTCGATAGGAATGGATCTCCCCACGACAAGCAACTGAATTGCTGAAGGAAAAGGAAGGAAAGGGGACCTTGAAAGGCACTAAGAGCACAGAGACGAAAGAGGTCCAGAGGCAGGGTTTGGCGTACTTGGGTGTTTTTCATTCCTGCAATACCGAGAGCGCGGTATTGCTGCCAATTCATATTGTTCCGAGTTCCTATTTATCTATGTTCCACATGTTTCTTTGGCCTCAGTCAAATCAAGATCCTTGCTTCTGACCCCATGTGCTGGCTGCAGGAAGCCAAGAGCAAAGGCGAAAGCAAAGACTCTTGGATCTGTTGAAATGTGTTGAGGTTCAATATTTGAGTCACACCATTGCAGCGGAGCTCATCCTGTGGCGGACGTGTTGCATTCGGAGCGCCAAGAATTGCAAATGCCAAGCTTGTTGTGCACACTATGCTGGATGGCCATTGGTCCAAGATTTTGGCTCAAGCTCAGCGCTCAGCTCACAAACGAAGAGCCACAGCCACCGACAAAAACATGGTGCGCAAGGTTGCCAGCAAGGGCGCTTTGGCGTGACACAGCCGTGGACATCACTGAGCTGGTTATTCTGAAAGGTGATTGCTTCTCTATTTTTTGCCGCTTTCCTCTACCATTCCAAAGTCACTTTTCGTCGTGTCCTGCAGTCCTTTTTATCATGTGACAAGGCACGGGCGATGCCTCCCCGACCTCCGAGTCCACTGAGTTTCTGTCTGACAGCTCCGAATCGCCCAAGGACAGAGATTTTCTGGGAACTGTTTGTGTTCGTAGAGGTGCAGGGAAGTTGAGGGAAGATACACAGCACATGCACGTGGATGCATGTGTGCGGACGCAACATTTTAGTGAGTGTGTATACACACATGTATAAATAGATATGAACCTAGGCCTACATACCTACATACCTAGATACCTACGTACATACAGGTATATAGATTTACAGGCATACAGAGACACAGATGGACGGACAGACACACTTGTATACATACACTTGCATACACTTACATACACGTTTTTTTTTTTTAACACTTACATACACTTGCTTGCATACATGCATACATGCATAGATATACACGCACGTAAACACACTTACACACAATACATATACAATACGTACAATATATAAGTACAATACCTAGAATACGTACAATACATACATTACATACAACACATACAATACATGCA
Source organism: Symbiodinium sp. clade C Y103 (assembly GCA_003297045.1). Taxonomy (NCBI): domain Eukaryota; class Dinophyceae; order Suessiales; family Symbiodiniaceae; genus Cladocopium; species Cladocopium sp. clade C. The sequence goes on along the minus strand of BGPT01000950.1, from coordinate 244,851 downwards.
ATACAATCCAATCCGATGCAATACAATATAATAAACTACACTACACAACACTAACAGAAACATAACATGACATAACATAACAATACAATACAATACATAACATAACATTACAATACAATACAATGCATACAATGCATACAATGCATACAATGCATACAATGCATACAATGCGTACAATGCACACAATGCATACAATGGATACAATGCATACAATGCATACAAATGCATACAATGCATACAAATGCATACAATGCATACAAATGCATACAGTGCATGCAATGCATACAATGCATACAATGCATACAATGCATACATACATACATAAATTCATCAATAGATAGATAAATAAAATACATAAATACATAGATACACAACTGTACAGACGCATGCATGTACAGAACATACACATACAGACACTTACCAACACATACATACACACTTGTCCCTATACAAATAATATACACATGCAAATGCATACAAATACATACAAACGCATACAAATACATGCATTTACAGAAGTGATATATACGTACATATACATACATGCATACATACACAAACACACGCACACGCACACGCACGCACACACACACACATATTTATACACGTACGTACGTACGTACGTACATACATCCATGCATACATACATACATACATACATACATACATACATAGATACTTTGTGTATATCGCAGGCATAGGTTTGAGTTGGAGAAAAATGCAGCATTGAAATTTAACAAACCCATTGCACTTTGTCCCTCTTCCAGGCCCATTTGCAAACATTGAATTTCGCCTGCAACTGTTTGCACAATTCATTCAATTGTTGCCTTGTTGCCAAGGAGGTCTCAGCGAAGCCAACTGTGTACGACCCAAACCTGTGGTACATCCATGGCAACAGCTATGATTTGCAGCTTGGAAGAAGGGAAGCTGACATGCTGGGCGTACTGAGTTAACCATGGTGAACTGAAATAAGATGCAGATGGCAACTGATGTATCAGCAGGGCTGGAGCACACTATTGAACCCACCTTCTTAAAAAAACTGTACTGCTTATCTTACAGCTGACAGTTCCACAGTTGCGAAAGTACTGGCGCTCAGATTTGAGTCATTCCAGGCATGAATTTGTTGACAAACATCCTGGCGGGCGCATGGCGCTTTTGACCGGTCACTTGGCATTGCGCTCTGCAGGTTCTCGGGCCTCGCTGAGCCTGAATTCATTTAGAGTTAGTCCACGCCTTTGGACTCTGCCATCGATCAAGAATTGTGTTTTTTGACGATTCAGTGAAGTTGAAGCGCTTTGAAATGTTTTGAAATGTTTGACACTTTGAACATATATAGTTTTGTTATCACTTGGCAACGCGTTGCCTCAGCACACGGTCCATGCTGCCAAGGTCGCGGCCGTGACTGTACTGCGCTTTTTGAGTCGTCTGAGCCTGTGATTGCCAAACTGAGCGGCCAAACTGTTCTTTTTTTGACAGGGAGGGGAGTTCTACTGATGTGAAAGGCACACAGCTTGTACTGTGGCACCAAAGGGGGAACTTTGGTTTTCACATGTTCAATGTTTGTTCAGCCTTTGGCCTTTGAGGTACCACCCCTGGAATGACAAGCACCGTAAGATTCTCCGTGCATATGGCGCAGCACCACCTCCTCCAGATCCATTTTATGAGGAAATCAAGGCGAGACGTGGCAAGACTGCGCATCTTCATACGTCTTGAGCACGCGTGCTTGAGACATTGATATGAATATCATATCATTCAAACTTACACACACACACACGACACACGCACACACACACACAGATATATATATATATATAGACCTGCGTGTGTCCCCTTTGCACAGCTTTGTGCATCTCTGCGCCAGTCTTCAGGCAGGGATCCGTGAAGCCTTCCCAGAAGGCTGCGGCAGCACCAAGATGCGCCTGCATGCCAAGATCGCACCTTCGCAGCAAGATGCAATGTACAGCTGCAATCCTTGCTAACAGTGGTATTCGTAGAATTTAACTACATTACACACGTGTCACATGCATATAGCGAAGTTGTACATGTTACAGACTTATGTACACATTTATTTGCATGCATGCATGCATTTATCAACACAAGAGCTCAGAGCAGACCAGTTTGATTTGGCATGGATGACATTTCTGCGAGAATTTAGGTCGCTAGTAGCACACGGACGAGCACACACACAACGCAACAACACACATACACACGTGCACGCTCTGTCTCTCTCTCTCTCTCACCAAATCGGCTTCTGGACAGCACAGGGGTTGGCTGCAGCATGGTCCTTCATGACCCTTTGCAGCATTAGCACTTCTCGAGACAGAAGCTGAAATGAACAGAAACTCCGCTCTTTTGGCTCTGTTCGTTTGGAAGATATGCAGTTGCTTCTAATTTTAGCCTTTGTCATTACATCGGACAGATGCACCTCAAACTCCGCAAAAGCCAAGGTCCAACTTAGATTCTTGTGATTGCGATCGCTTCACTCTGCCACACCATGATTTGTCCGAGGATGTGGCTCTTTTTTGTCGTAGCCACTCCACTTTCCAGCTCCTCAGAAGCCAACAGCACGGTTCATGCAGAGATTCAAAAAGTGGTGCTGGAGGGGTTTACCAAAGAGATCCCAGTGATTCCACTCCCATGGTGCTGCGGCCTCTCAGAGGTGGATTTAAGCTTGAAGAATTGCAGTCTCAGTCAGCTTGAAAGATCATATAGTTTGGAGACATTGGGATTTCTTGAGGTCTTGGGGAAAGTGTTCCTATCGTATTCTATGTGGGTCGGCAAACCAGATTTATAACTACGAAATAAACGGCTTTTGAAGCACTACGCTTCTGCGCCCAGTCTCTTTTCTAGGGCGATGTAGGGGATATTTCTGGTGGTTGCTGTTTGGTTCTTGCGGCCGCGTGGTGTGAGGTTTGCTTGCTGGGTGTTTCGTGGCGACAGTGGCCACTCGCATGTCCCACGAGGGCGGGCATTGGCAGGTCAGCCGCAAGGACTGCATTGTGCAGCTTGGTAAATCAGGTCATAAAATGGCAGCTGGATGTCTTGTCCCCTTCAGGTTTGGAATCATTTTATCATTTTCATTCTGTCTGGGGGAAAGGGGAAGCAACAACATTCTTATTGGAAGTCATATTAAAGTGCTGGCATAGCTGATTTGCATCTCCAGGAGTGGGTGAACCGTTTGAGCCTTTTCCTTGGCTTCTTCATTGTGGGTCCGTCGATGTCAGGGGCTCAAAATGTTTTAGTTGATGGTTTGTTTGCCTTTCATTGGCCGCTGTTGAATACAACAACACCTGAGGTGCTGGTACTATCAGCATGTCGTGAGCCACCACGTTAGCACCAATCAAGACAAGGATGCAGAGAAGGATGTGGATGTGGCAGCTTGGCAGAGCGACATTTTCTTTGAGACATGGAGATGCGAGTGGAAATCATCCAGAGAGAGCTGCTACCACCACTTTGGAGTAAGGAACAAAGACAAAAAAACAAGAAAAATTGTAGCTTCTGAAGGATTTCTGAAGGTTCTTCTATGTCTTAGTGCTCTGCTTGCAGTTGAAGCTTGCCTTAAGGAGTACATTTGGATTGCTGATAAGCTTCCTGGTTGGATGAAGGCCATCCCTCAAATGTTGGCATTTGCCTAGTGAAACGCAGTTTGAATATGCTTGATTTTTGTGAAGATTGTGCAGCATGTCATGCTGAAGGGTGGAACAACACCAGGCTGGCAAAGCTGTTTCGAATGAAGCATCAGTGCATCGCAGGTTTTGTCATTGCCTGGCATCTTCATTGGCTCCGTTGTTGAGATTGGAGTGAAGCGTGCCAAAGCTGCATGTGGAACCTGAGCTGGCAAGTGCAGCCTTAATAGTTTGGTGCCTAGTTTGATGTCAGAGATGTCAAGGTATGATCGTGGACCTCTTGATCCGTGGGCATGCTTCCTGGCAGAATCCATGAAAGCCTTCAGACTTTTTGACATTCAATTCATGAATAAAAGCTACGCTAAGTAGCTCTTGGAACAAATGTGACTCACCTTGTCAGTGTTCTCGCATATGACAATGTTTTCCTTGCCTTCGTGGAAAGCGATTTCTTGAGAGGTTCCGGTTATGTCGGTTGTGTGTACGGTGCAGGATTTGTTGGACAGAGGGGTGAAGATCCCTGAACTTTGTACCACCTTGAAATCGCATGATTCTAGTCTGACTGGGTCTGAGGTTGGTGGGCATAAGGTCGACTACCGCTGCCTGGCTATAAGCGGCTATAATTATACCAGATGTGTAGTCCAACTGGCGGCCCACAGCAGCTTTCGCATGGTGGGTGCACGTAGAAGCATTACTATTGGCACTGGCATTGCACATGGCGGATTTCTTCTGAAGATGGTTTGAGATTGTGCTGTGAGGCCTGGGCGGGATCCTCATTGAGATTCCTTTGTGGTGCTTCCTCCACTACATGTTCGGCACTTCATCTGCATCGTTTTAGGGAAAGCCAGCTGAACAGCTATGAGCCAGGAATTTAATCGAACGTAGTAATGTTGACACGCCCTTTTTAAATTCTTTTTGGGCAATGGCCAACACCGAATTCAGTCTCAGGCAAACCAAGGAGGAAAAGGTCGAATGAGTTCTGGAATGTTCTGACTATGGCAGTGGTTTGAATCCAAACAGTGGCCACTGCACTGATGCCCCTGTGGTCATTTCGGACACATCCTGATCGAAGGAAGTTTAGAAGCTAAACCTTCCGACAATATGGACAGATGGAAAAGCACAGCCATGAAGAAAGTCAGAAGATGAAGAAAGTCAGAAGAGAAGAGATGCAGGTGCGCGAAAAGGTAGGAAAGTCGCGAAACACTGTGTTTTTCCAATGTTTTGTGGCGAGGGTCGAGAAGTAGGCTCGCTAAAGCGGCGGGTGCGGAGACATCTCGGCAGATGAGAGATGAAAAATTGCACGCCGTTGTGGCGCGAAGCACATTTGNCGCTAAAGCGGCGGGTGCGGAGACATCTCGGCAGATGAGAGATGAAAAATTGCACGCCGTTGTGGCGCGAAGCACATTTGGACGTAAAAAGTGTTAAAAGACCTCAGGTTCAGACCGCTTTTGGAAGTTGCGATGTGGAAAAAGTGGACGGCGCTGTGGCGCGAAGCACATTTGGAAGTAAAAAGTGTTAAAAACTGTCGGGTTCGGAGCGCTTGTGGAAGTTGCGATGTNCGGCGCTGTGGCGCGAAGCACATTTGGAAGTAAAAAGTGTTAAAAACTGTCGGGTTCGGAGCGCTTGTGGAAGTTGCGATGTGGAAAAAGTGCACGGCGTTGTGGCGCGAAGCACATTTGGAAGTAAAAAGTGCTAAAAACTGTCAGCCTCGGACAACTTTTGGAAGATGAGATGTGGAAAAAGTGCACGGCGCTGTGGCGCGAAGCACATTTGGAAGTAAAAAGTGTTAAAANACTGTCAGCCTCGGACAACTTTTGGAAGATGAGATGTGGAAAAAGTGCACGGCGCTGTGGCGCGAAGCACATTTGGAAGTAAAAAGTGTTAAAAACTGTTAGCTCCGGAGCACTTTTGGAAGTTGAGATGTGGAAAAAGTGGACGGCGCTGTGGCGCGAAGCACATTTGGAAGTAAAAAGTGTTAAAAACTGTCGGGTTCGGAGCGCTTGTGGAAGTTGCGATGTNCGGCGCTGTGGCGCGAAGCACATTTGGAAGTAAAAAGTGTTAAAAACTGTCGGGTTCGGAGCGCTTGTGGAAGTTGCGATGTGGAAAAAGTGCACGGCGCTGTGGCGCGAAGCACATTTGGAAGTGAAAACCGTAAAAACGTGAGGGTCTTGGTGCGCTTTTTGACGATTCGATGACGACTCGATGTCGAAAAAGTGCACGCCGTTGTGGCGCGAAGCACATTTCCATGTCAAAAGTGTTAAAAACTGAGGGTTTCAGGATGATTTTTGAAGTTTGGATGTGACTACGCCACAACAACAACAACGACAACAACGACAACAACGACAACAACGACAACAACGACAACAACGACAACAACGACAACAACGACAACAACAACAACAACAACAACAACANGACAACAACGACAACAACGACAACAACGACAACAACGACAACAACGACAACAACGACAACAACAACAACAACAACAACAACAACAACAACAACAACAACTACAACAGCTACAACAGCTACAACAGCTACAACAGCTACAACAGCTACAACAGCTAGATAGATAGATAGATAGATAGATAGTTAGTTAGTTAGTTAGTTAGTTAGTTAGCCAGTCAGTCAGTCAGTGAGTTAGTCAGTCAGGCAGTCAGTGAGTCAGTTAGTCAGTTAGTCAGTTAGTCAGTTAGTTAGGAAGGCAGATAGATAGACAGATAGATAGGCCGACGCTCCAACCACCTTTTGATCAATCAGTGGATCTGCTCTGCCATCCATGACTCGCAACAACGAACCTCTCCTATAGGTTTGCCATTTTTGAAACTTCCGCCACCGCCTTGTGCGGTACTACTGGTATTTGATATTTGTATCTTTTTAGCTCTGGCACTTGAACTTGAGCAGCTCTGGCCAAGGACCATCAATGCTCTGCTATGTGCTACTTGGTTGCCAGATAACCCTTTTCCTATCATATCTTCTACAACCTATTTGTCGTGTTTCGTGTGTTGCTACTGAAGTGGTTCCATGCTCTTCGGGATGATGTGTCTGGATGGTCTGAAGGGAAGCTCATGTAGAAATTCCACTTCTCCCTGCATTGTGAGCTGTGGCAGTTTAGGTGCATGTGGCTCACTGCGGGTGCAATCTTTGTTCCCTGCTCTCAAGTAGCTCACGTCATTCTGTATCCGGACTCTGACAAGACGCTCGGCCTTATTTTCACGAGGCATCACGAGGCAATGAGTCGAAATATGTCGAAATATGTCGAAATTGTGTCTATGATACCATCGCGTTATGACATTCCGCAATGGCCGCATCTTGAGAAATGACGCTACGAGCCACGGAGCCACAAGCGGCCACAAGCTGCAAGGCATGAATCCTGGGCCAAGATGCAGATCGCCGAGAGCGTGGACTTTGCCAGTGAGTCAGACTTTTGGTCGCCGGTCTAATTAACATCTAATTAACATGTAATATCATCTAATTAACCTGCAGTGCCGACATTTGTTCAATGTTGTTCAGCCAATTCGCAAAAAACCTTGTTGTCTCGGGAGTATTGAGTTTCGATGCTTTTGATGATTGGGCGTTTGCCAGACTCTGCCGTAGTTCGTTTCCGCAGGCTTGCAAATTGGTCCTCAGGAACCGCAGTGCGGTAGTACGACTAGCTAATGCCAGTTCATCACTGTTCATCGGGGCCGCTCAGAGGCCTTCAGTTCAGCAGCCTGCCTAGGTTCCACGTCGCGTTTGGCCTCACTACACAAATTGAGCACCACTTGTTCCCTGGCATCGGTGCCATGGCTTGCAAGGGACTTGACACGAACTGGCGTTGCCTTTTGTTGACCTGTGCGCAGAAACGTGCCAGCATTGTATCTGGCGGCTGACATTAGGGCCATTGCAATCTTTGTGGGTCTATGCTGCCTATGCCGTCTATGCGTGTTTGTCAGTGCAATTTGCACATGAATCCAAGGACATCATTGCTATGACACATGCAGGAAGATCACTCGAAAGGTGTGTGCCAAGCATGGCGTGCAGCTTGGCTGGTGTAGATCCATCAGATTGGAGCGAGGTTGATATCAGACTCCGACTGTCAGACTCTGACAGGCTTGGTGCTGTTATCGCTGTTGATATCTCCTGGTGACTGGGAGGATTTGGGAGCCGAGTTGCCACACAGCAATTTTGATCGACACTAAGGCACCATTCGGATGTTTCTGCCTCCACAGCCTTTGGGCTGAGTCCTTAATGAGACGGACTCACAACTCTTCAGATGTCCACAAAGCACCCTGTTGTGACATGTTGTGACTCGGTTGTGATTCTGACTCTGTGACCATCTGTGACCATCTGTGACCCTTTGTTTCCAACAGCTTAGCGCATTGCCTCGCCTAGTGCCTTGTGGACGCGACTGGTGGCTGCAACTCCAGCAGCCTTGCTCATGTGAGCCCTGCTCACGTGAGCGCTGCTCATGCGAGGCTTCAAGGATTTGGAGGCGAGGCGTAGAGATGGTCATGCAAGCCGCAAGCCTTTCTACATATTCAATCATAATATCATATATTCAATCATATGTACCAATTTCTACTTAGCCCCTGTCAAGTCTGTCTGTCAAGAGTCTCCAGCCCACACTGTGAGCGGGAGTCACAAGTCTTGAAGCTGAAATGCCACGTGCCTTGCTCAGATTCTGGGAAACCCTCCCGCCTGCACAGGCATCCTGCAGATTCTTGCAGCAGTTGTGACCAATCGTGGAGCTGCGCTGGAATTGCTGAGCGAAATGCATTTTCCGATTGGACATTTTGTCCACAGAAGCCAACGTACGCACATGTCCCACATTTGTAAACTTAGTGTAGGATGTGCTGAGTAAGTACGCAAGACGGACATTTTGTCATGTACCGCTTTCAGTCTGAGATGTCAACCTTTTCCTGGTGTCGATAGAATTCCATTGTGGGAAACCTTCACTGCAGCCCTGTGATGGGCGAAGCTGGCTTTGCAATCCCTTTCTTGCTAGCCTGCAAGGACTTGAATGATCTTGAATGTACCAGTGAAAGCAACTCAAGGTAGCCTTCAGCAACATTCAACAACGGGTTCTTGCTGATGTAGCCTGTTTGTGTTGTCGTCACCTTGCACTCTTTCAGACAGATTTGGATCGTAGTGTCATCAGTATTGGAGTGAATTCTTCCAGTGTGCTAAAGTCACTCTAAATTTGCGCTGCAGCGGGTGTACTGCTTTGTACTGTGTTCAGTTCAAGTCCGCGGGCCACGGCAAGTCTGCAAGGGCGCGAACGGAAACTGAAGGATATTGAAGGTTTGAAGTCTAGGCTGCTACAGGTCCGTGCAGAACGTGCAAAGACACACAGGGCCACAACCCTTTTTGTCTTTCTTAGTCTTGAGTCTTGACGTTCAGATGCCCTTTTCTCCATCAGGATGGTAGATCTAGAAGGACACTGTCCATAATGCCTGCAGTTGAGAAAATGCTCTCAGCATTTTGAAATGTGCATGCTGACATCGGCATGTTGACACTGCTACGGCAGGCCTGTCCCTGACCAGGTACGTGCAGAAGGGCAGTAGCAGTAAAACACAAGCAGAATCAGTAGAACAAGAATAAGTAGAAGAGTGAATAGCTGGTCAGCTTTTTCCTTGTTCACGCTGTTAGGGACAGGGCCGCCAGGGTCCGAGTTTTTCTAAAGGAGGCAGTCTCCGGCAAAAAGGACGAGACAACGCCTCAGTCTCTACTAGTCTCGGCGCTCTAGCGCCTCAGTTCTCATACCTTCTCTTGTGCTCCACAGCTTCTGTTGCAAAGAAGCGAGTCACTTTTGGAGTTTCGATTGTGGCGCGGGGTATGGAAGGCAAAACTGAGGCACCTGCAGGCATGCGTGATCCAAGAAAGTTTCAAAAACGAACATCTTAGCTTCGACGGTAGCGGCAGCAAAATCCGGCAAAATGAAATGAACCAACGACTAGGTCACATACAGGCACAACCCCACCAGCTGAGAGTCACTACCTGATTGGCAAAGTCAGCTTGCTGGACACCGCTCTGACTAGCTGAATGGCCAGTGGCGAGCTTATCACTTAGCTTGATATGTCTGTGTATACAGAATTGCACAATGATTATTATACATATATAATATGAATAATATGCACCTATTTAAATAAGTTTATACTTATATATATATATTTATTCACTAATGTTATTTTTTTATTTGTGTTATTATATTTATTGTTATTATTACTATTGTTATTGTTATTATTGTTATTGTTGTGATTATTGTTATTGTTGTTACTATTGTTATTGTACTTTTATTACTGTTATTATTATTATTATTGTTATTATTATTATTATTGTTATTATTATTATTATCACTATTGCTATTATTATCATTATTATTATTGTTATTACTCTTATTTGTTACTATTACTATTATTATGTTTGTTTTTGTTTTTATGATAATTATTATCACCGGCGATATTCACTGTCTTGGCTCAGTAGGCCACTAAGTACTAACCAAGTAGCTCACCAAGGACTTTCTGAATCCATTCGCTCAGGGGCTCAGTGAGTGGTGATGCCCTAGGTTACTCATTGCCCAGTTCCTGCTCAGGAACTCCCCAATTAGCTCAAAAGACAACTCGCAAACTATGCTGCCTGGGCTAAGTAGCCAACTGACTCGGTTCTCAGTATCACCGAATAATCGTAATCAAGCACCACTCGCACTCAGTGAGGGGTTCGCTGTACAATAAATCAGCAAATTCACTTTGCCAATTGATGGATCATTCAATCATTCAGAAGGATTCAGCTCAAGCTTTTCCAAATGGCTCACTCTTCCACTCATTCACTCATTCAATCAACGTATTTATCAACCAACTGACGGCAGTCAATGGCTGGATCGCTAAATCAATTCCTTTCTCCTGAGCTCAAAATTTGCATTCTGGCTTGCCAGAGAGTACTTGTCACTTGACCAATTCAAGCCTTTCAGATGAGACTCCGCAGAAGGTTGGAAATTGTCCTAAACATTGTATATATATATATATACATATATGTATATATCCTCTATATATATATATATGTATATGCATAGGTTTATTCAGTGGACCGAGAGACACTGTTTGATTGGGAGAGCCCCTGAAAGTAGTGGTTGACGTCAAGTCATAGAATTATATACAGACATTTCATTCCAGCGCCAACGCAGGGATGTCACACCTGTCCATTGAATTTCAGCGCGACCATGAAAAGTAAACCCGTCCACTATGTTTGTACATGAATGTGGACTTTGGGGGCATCAAGACCGCAAGACTCTTTGTACGATTCCAATGGCTGCTTGGCGCATGGGTTGCGGTTTAATCACGCTTTCTCTAAACCGTCCCAAGAGAACCTGCTGTGACTCAGTTACCGTTTGCCGAGTTTGCCAAGGAAAGGAGCTCCCCAAGAAGTGTCTTCTTCACGGCCTGTGGCACCACCTGTGGCCAGCGCTTCAAGAGTAGGAGCCAAGGCCGATGTGCCGGGACTGACATGCCGCGAGAACAAATTAGAACACCATAGAAATCCATAGAACACCTAAATACCTAAATCAAGCGTAGCAGCTGTCAGCGGCTCTGCAGCAGCCTTGTGATTCTACCAGTTTCAAGTCTTGGCATGTGCACCCATTCTGAGTTTTTTTTGGTGATGAAAGATATGAAAGATTGCACTTCAAGAGTCATGGTCCAAGCCGTCAACAAACTAGGGCAAGTTGATGCAGTTAATGAATGCATACTGAAAGACGGCCGCTGCCAAGAGAGGTGGCTTCGATGCGCGCGCGGGATCCCCGTTTTGATGATACCAGCGGGTCCTTTGACATGGATGGATTTTCGTTGCTTGGCCTCTGCAGAATGAGAGTATGGCAGAGTATTACGGAGTCATGGATGCAGGAGAAATTACGAGATTCCTTTCAGCGGTGTTTTGGCAGAGATTCGATTGTCTGAAATGGCTCACTAAATCTGAAGCTCTGGATATCACATGGATTCGCATGACTTTTGTTACCTCTGTCGTGGAAAACGTAAGGCCATTTTTTTGTCTCAATAATTTTTCATTCTCCTAGTTATGTAATTAGTTACTAGATGTTACTGCTGTAGTTACTGACTTGTTGCCATGCGAAAAGTCTTGAGGAAAGCATATGCGTTCTTGGAGGAGTGCCCAGCATAGATCCTGTCCTGAAGATCAGAGCGTGGGCATGAAGCTGTTGACATTTCAGCTGTGCTTGAGCCGAGCATGTGGAACATTGTGAAATGTGCCCAAGATAGCTGCAGCAAGCGGGAAGGTCTGAGATTCCATTTTTTTTCTCCGTTCGGAAGGTACCGTGAGGATGAAATGAAGAAGTTACAAGAAGCCAAGAATAGCTTGCAGAAGAGGAAGAAAAAGAAAGGGCAGGACCAAAATTCACATGTTTGCATTTGCTTTGCCAGCTGCTCGCAGCTTGCAGCATTTTTTTCTCTTTGATTTGGAGGACCCTGAGATCATCGAGGCTGAGAATACGCTCAACAGGGAGAAACTTTGCCAAGAGGGTTGGATTTTCTGCTCAGGACGAACTGTCATTTAGCTCACCATGAGTTCCGCAGCCTAGGATCAAGCATCGCATCCAGCAGGACAAGCAGAGGAGATGGAGACGAGTTTTTGTGTCAGAAAAACGCACTGGTAGTAGGAGAGGGTAGGAAGCAGTGCAGTAGGAATGGCCGGCGGAACTTAGAAAAGCCATGAGCTGTGTGCCAGGAAGCACTTGGGGCAACTACGTGCTGCAGAAAAAAGCCTCAAGTCTCAGGAGCGAGAAAAAGTCAAGACCACTGGCAAGGCCAGTCGCATAAACCATCAAGACCCCAGAGCCAGTTTGTTCCGCGCAAAAATGCAATTCCCGCATTTCTTGTCATCTTGCTTTGCTGTACTGCTTTGCCACGCAAGTTCGAACAAAACCGAACAAATTGAACAAGACTTTGGACAAACTAGTTAGGTGCCCTCAGATTGTAACATGCACATCGGGAGCCTAGCAGTAGCATCAAGAATGTAAACCCTTGCGTTTGGTTCGATCCCAGCGGTGCTGACCGGACAGCACGGATTCTGTTCCCATTGCAGGTTCCATTTTTTCATGGCCGAAGGGAAGCACGGAAGCTCTTGGCTGAGAGAAAGAAGGAGACGCCACATGACTAGGTTCAAGTCAGGATGCGTGAACTTTTGCTTGTTGCGCTGGACATGGATGAGAAAGCTTATGAAAGTTCTACAAGATGCTAGCAGCTCCCAGCAATCCAGGACAAAAAGGGTGCCTCGGTGCGGGACAAGGCTGAGGACTAATCAAGCCGGCAGGTCTTTCTGTATCTTTCTGCAAATCATTCTGTGTGTTCTGCCATATATATATATATATACCCATGTTTTAACATCTCCTTCGTTCTCCTATGGAAACGGATGGAAAAGGCATTTCCACATCTTGAAATGTGCAATGGAGATGCTATGTACACACACACACACAGATATATACATATATAATATTTGTATGTTATGTTATGTATGTAGTTCGCTGGCGGCTTGTAGAACGCTGCCAGCTTTTTTTTTTTGCTACTTTCATGCATTGGGGTTGGGTGGGGTGGGTTGGGGTGGGATGGGCTAATAACGTTCTTTCGCCTGCGTCTCCACATGCTTTTGAGGTTACCAAACCACTTTCCTCAGGTAACCATTGACACGATCTTGCTGTTCTAGATGTCAACGCCGGTCAGAGGCGAAGTGCGCAGGGGTGGGGTTGGGGGAGTGGGGTGGGGTGGGCTAGTAACGTTCTTTCGCCTGCGTCTGAACAAGCTTGCACTTCCACACATACGTCATGCTACGCTGGTGTACCTTCTCTTGCACTTCCACACATACGTCATGCTACGCTGGTGTACCTTCTCTTGTACTTCCACACATACGTCATGCTACGCTGGTGTACCTTCTCTTACGTCATGCTACGCTGGTGTACCTTCTCTTGCACTTCCACACATACGTCATGCTGCGCTGTTGTACCTTCTTTGCACTTCCCATACGTCATGCTGCGCTGTTGTACCTTCTTTGCACTTCCACACATACGTCATGCTACGCTGGTGTACCTTCTCTTGCACTTTCACACCTACGTCATGCCACGGAATTCATTGGATCAGCTTTTCCTCGCAAGCTAAAAGACGCTGCGGGATCAAAGCTTCACCCTGAGATCAAAGCACTGATCAAACAGTGGCTGTACAGAATGTGGACACCTTGCAAGGGTGCGCAAGATGATGCAAGATGTGTATAGAAAATTGACTCGAATCCTGCAACGCATGTGAAACACATGACTTCTGAAACTCCGGCAAAGGAATTCAAAAATCCAAGTAGTTCGCTGCAGGATTTGAAGGGGTCAAAAAAGGGCCACAACGCAGGAAGATTCGGAAAAACTGGGACAAGATGAACATGCGATGGTTGAAAAAACAAGCGGCGTTCTGTCAGCCGCTTACCATGTAGTTATACAAGCTGGATATGCACACCAGATATACACATGCATGTTCGCACATATGAAGATGATGTATGAAGATGTATGAAGATGTATGAAGGCAACATGCGTGCTAATATTGCGGAATGCATGTCTACATTGCGTGATTGCACCAGGGTCTTACGATTGCACTCCTTGCTGTTGATGGCCTTGGCCCGGTCCTGGAATTTCCGGTTCGGAAGTTGAATCCTGGAAGTTTGGTTGTGGTTTTGGGTTTCAGGCCGTGCTTTATATAATGATTATGGCATTTAGTTGTGTACCATCGTTTCTTAAAACGTTCTTACACTTGCAGTTTAAATTGCATGGTTATTTCAACATTGCTTTCACATGCTGACCTCCATGTGGTTTGGAAACCTGCTCCTACACTGTGTTCTGTCGTGCAATGAGTGCTGCACACTTTCACCCGGTGGTTGCTCCTTGCTGTCCAGCCAGGAGCGGCGTGCGCAAAAGCGGGCTGCAAAGGAGAAGAAGAAACTTCCAGGAAGACGTTCCAAAGACTGAACGAAAAATGTGAAGCCAATGGAATCAGATGGATCAGATGGCACAGATGCAGATGCGCAATGATGCGCATCTGCGGCAGAAGCACCTGCCTCTTTGTGAACAGCCTTTCAACCGCAAAAAGTGGAGTGCTTGGATGGCGCAAGTCAAATCACGCCCCATAAACATAGTCAGAACAAAATTGCTTTGGCTTTTTCTTGTGTTGTTTCGTTCTTGTTTTGTGTTGTCATCGTGTTTGAGTACCCGCAGGTAAGAATTGACAGCCCAAGCCCGAGCCTAAGCAGTCTAGTTACTTGTGGGTTTGTGCGGCAAGCCGGTGGTTGCTGCTTAAACATTTAAGGCCGAAGTGGCTTTGGAGTGTATGTATTTACAAAACAGCATATATATATGTATGCATAGTGTTTGGCAGGCTATGGGTGTGCATTATCATTAGGATGAGCATGCAAGTTGATGAATACATTTCGGCTCAAGTGTGAGCCAAACTGCCCAGACCACTTCTAGGGCGTCACCCTAGCGTTAGTGGTTTTCTGTTGGTGGGAGGCTACCCACCCCACTCCTAGGGTGTTACCCAGGCGTTTGTGGATTCTTTTGGTGGGAGGACACCCATCTACATGCCCGCGCACCGGTGCCGCGCCCGGGGTGGAATGTGGCGGCGCATACCGATGCTGAGGTTCTCCATGCTGCCGTCTACTACGAGTTCCAGACCTATGTGGAGCAGCTCCTGCGCGAAGGGCGCGCTGATTTCCCCCCTCATCCAATCGGGTTGGGCGTGGATGGACTCCCACCGTTCAGAAGGACTCCTTGCATGGTGGAAAATTGATGCTCTGAATTTCTTGGGGGCTTCAGATTTCCTTGGATCGGAGTTTGGAACAGCTCAGCTGTGTTGGCTCTACCCGGGAGTGACCCGCGGGGGGCCTGGCAATCGAGCGCCTTGGTGAGGCACGCCTTGATCTCCTCCTCATCGAACCCTCCGGACTCAGTGGACAGCGGCTGACTTCGTCCCTGACAACATCTACGGCTTCATGGCGCACATCGAGCACCATGAGGACAGCATGGTCGACCTTGCAGAAATGTGGGAAGCCTGGCGCATTTGGCAGATGCCCAGACGGGCCTGGCGAGATCCATGCCTCGTCCCAATCCCGGCTGATGTGGTCGCGTGGTGGACAGCACGGGCCAGAGCCGTGCGGTCACTCTGGGGCTGGCTGGGAGCCTTGGAGGCAGGGGCGGAACCCTTGCCGCCATGCAGAGCATGTGGGCCCATCTAGCTCTACCCCAGAGCCTACGGCCTCTGCGTTGCGGAGGAGCAAGATGCAGCAAGCCCTTCGCATTTGTCCTGGTCCTGATCAGCCTGAGCAGGTGACGCTGCGCGCAGTGCCTCTGCACAAAGCCTTTTCCCAGGCCAAAGTGATGCGGCCTCCAGGGGAGCTGACCCCTGAGCGCTACTCACAGTGGCAGGAGGCCCTGGACACTTTGGCCAAGAAGAAGGTCACTGAGGCAGAAGCAGTGTGGTCACCTTTTCCCACCCAGACTGGCAAGCACCAGCTTTCATGTTTTACGAGANCAAGAAGAAGGTCACTGAGGCAGAAGCAGTGTGGTCACCTTTTCCCACCCAGACTGGCAAGCACCAGCTTTCATGTTTTACGAGACTGTCCACACTGACGGGCTCACTCTTTTCTGGGCACGTGACCGCGTACAGCAGAAGCTGATGGGTCTGATGTCTGCGGCCGAGACGGACGCTCGTCTCACCTCGGGGGTGGCTGCCAAGATCTATGGCATTGCCAACTTCTTCGAGCANGAGACGGACGCTCGTCTCACCTCGGGGGTGGCTGCCAAGATCTATGGCATTGCCAACTTCTTCGAGCAAGGCGTTTGGGGCCGTATCGGATGCGGAGGACTTGCAGCCATCAAGGACAGGCAGCAAGAGCGTTCCTCGGAGCTTACCGATGAGTTGCGCCAATGCTTTGCTCTCCTTACCACAGTGATTCAAACTCGACCCCAACGAGCACTGGAGCTTGCGCCTTTCCAGGGTCATCGTTTCCTTGCGGCGTCCGATGCTGCCNTGCCGGTTTTGAATGATGATCTTCGTTTCGCGGCTTCTCCCAGGAGTATAGACCTGGAGGTTGCGCAAACGGGCCATGGGATTGCTGTCAAAGGTGCAGCGGACGTGGAGGAGAGTGACGGAAAGGCTGCAGACTCCAGCCATTTGCGCAGCAACCAGCAAGACAGCGACTTTGTACAGCCAATTGGGGGGATGTCACCCTCCCAGCGGGCCTGTGCCTCGGCTTGCCAGCAGGGAGTTCTGCTCCGCCTTTTGGTATTTTCCCGGGACAGGAGGCTACCTGTTTGACTCGGGACGATGTTTTATATTGGATGCCCCTACGTGCAGTACATCCGCGACACTATGTGGACCGTGCTGGCCGAGTTGGAAGGGCTGACACTTGTTTGCGACTGCCCACCCTTTTCTCCAATGGGTGCAGCTGCCCTGCTAGCTGAGCTCGTCTTTAATCAGCTCAGTCTTGCTCAAGAGCCCGCAGCCAGGCAAGTGGTGCCAGAAAAGGGGCGCTTACCCCAAACGGCTGCTACCAGAGCAGTTTTTCTGTCCAGTGTTGCTCGAGCTCGAGGANGCAGCCAGGCAAGTGGTGCCAGAAAAGGGGCGCTTACCCCAAACGGCTGCTACCAGAGCAGTTTTTCTGTCCAGTGTTGCTCGAGCTCGAGGACCTTCCTACATCTTGCCAAGCTTGGACTTGGAAGAGAGATACAACCCTGTTTTGGCCACTCCGCCCACTCGTCAGAAGCTGCGCACTTCGGCGGGGTAGCAGGCCCTTGAGTTGAGCTTTCTGCCATTGCCCACTGAGACGCTGCCGTTTTTGGATGACGATCTTCGTTTTGCGGCTTGTTTTGCCAGCGGGCCAGGGCCGGATGACTATATATAATCCCTCCTGGAGCAGAACATCAAGGCGCCAGGGAGACAGCGTGTGACTGACGATGCCTACGTGGGGCTTCACTCTGAGCGTCCCAGTGATGCCAAAAAGCCAACCCTCTGCTCAGTCCTGAGACTTCGCAACACCCGCAGTATGCCTCTGCCTCCGTGTATTCAGAGGCATGGGCGGCCGAAGCTTGGGAATCAGGCAGCGAAGATTGGCCGGATGCTTATCGTTCTGTCCTACAAACAGGGATGCATTGCTCCGTTGCGGAGTGACCTTTTTCCATCAAGGATGGCAGGAACCAACCTTCATGATCTACACTGTGCTTCTTTTTGATTACCCCTGGCAGCTATTTTTCTTTGCGGCGTTCGCATGCATGGCTGAGTCTTACAGCCGCGGTTTCGGTTCAGTCCTCCCAAAAGTTTTCTTTGGGATAATGACTAGCGTCAACCTGGTGCCAGCGGAGGGTAGTACCATAGGTGATACTATGGCAACCCTGGCAAGCAAATTTTTCTCTATTCCATGGCTGGTCTCACAGCCGCGTTTTCGTTCAGGTCATCCCAGGTGTTACCTTGGGGATAATGACTAGCGTCAAACTAGTGCCAGCGGAGGGTAATACCATAGGGGATACTCTGGGACCGCTGGCACACCATTTTTCTCTGTGGAGTTCACAGGCGGCTGGGTCTTACAGCTGATTTTTGTTTAGNCATAGGGGATACTCTGGGACCGCTGGCACACCATTTTTCTCTGTGGAGTTCACAGGCGGCTGGGTCTTACAGCTGATTTTTGTTTAGTCATCCCAAGCGCTCTCTTAGAGATTATGACTAGCGTCCAAAAGTGCCAGCGGAGGGTAGTCCCATAGGGGATACTATGGGAACCCTAGCACTCAATTTTTCAATTTGTCTTGGCAAAGTTAGCATGCACGGCTGAGTCTTACAGCCGCGTTTTAGTTCAAGTCATCCCAGGCGTTACCTTGGGGAGAATGACTAGCGTCAATCTGGTGCCAGCGGGGGTAGTACCATAGGTGATACTATGGCAACCCTGGCAAGAAAATTCTTCTCTGTGGAGTTCACAGGCATGGCTGGGTCTCACAGCCGTGTTTTCGTTCAGGTCATCCCAGGTGTTACCTTGGGGATAATGACTAGCGTCAATCTGGTGCCAGCGGAGGGTAATACCATAGGGGATACTCTGGGACCCNTACCTTGGGGATAATGACTAGCGTCAATCTGGTGCCAGCGGAGGGTAATACCATAGGGGATACTCTGGGACCCCTGGCGCAAACTTTTTCTCTGTGGAGTTTACAGGAATGGCTGGGTCGTACAGCCGATTTTTGTTTAGTCATCCCAAGCGTTCTCTTGGAGATTATGACTAGCGTCCAAAAGTGCCAGCGGAGGGTAGTCCCATAGGGGATGCTATGGGAACCCTGGTACTCAATTTTTCAATTTATCTTGGCAAAGTTAGCATGCACGGCTGAGTCTTACAGCCGCGTTTTCGTTCAAGTCATCCCAGCCGTTACCTTGGGGATAATGACTG
The DNA here is from genome assembly GCA_003297045.1 of Symbiodinium sp. clade C Y103. Lineage (NCBI taxonomy): Eukaryota > Dinophyceae > Suessiales > Symbiodiniaceae > Cladocopium > Cladocopium sp. clade C. The sequence goes on along the minus strand of BGPT01000950.1, from coordinate 225,784 downwards.
GCGCCACTCTGGTGCCAGCGGGGGCAGTACCATAGGTGATACTACCCTGGCAAGCAAATTTTTCTCTGTGGCGTGGCTGGGTCTCACAGCCGCGTTTTCGTTCAGGTCATCCCAGGCGTTACCTTGGGGATAATGACTAGCGTCAAACTAGTGCCAGCAGAGGGTAATACCATAGGGGATACTCTGGGACCGCTGGCGCACAATTTTCTCTGTGGAGTTCACAGGCATGGCTGGGTCTTACAGCCGATCTTTGTTCAGTCATCCCAGGCGTTCCCTTGGGGATCATGACTAGCGTCAAACTANGTCTTACAGCCGATCTTTGTTCAGTCATCCCAGGCGTTCCCTTGGGGATCATGACTAGCGTCAAACTAGTGCCAGCGGAGGGTAGTCCCATAGGGGATATTATGGGGACCCTGGCACTCAATTTTTCACTTTGTCTTGGCAAAGTCAGCATGCACGGCTGAGTCTTACAGCCGCGTCTTCGTTCAAGTCATCCCAGGCGTTACCTTGGGGATAATGACTGGCGCCACTCTGGTGCCAGCGGGGGTAGTACCATAGGTGATCCTGTGGCAACCCTGACAAGCAAATTTTTCTCCATTCCGTGGCTGGGTCTCACAGCCGCGTTTTCGTTCAGGTCATCCCAGGTGTTACCTTGGGGATAATGACTAGCGTCAAACTAGTGCCAGCGGAGGGTAATACCATACAGGATACTCTGGGACTGCTGGCGCGTGTGGAGTTCACAGGCATGGCTGGGTCTTACAGCCGATTTTTGTTAGACCATTGAGATCCGAAGAGTTTCCCCTAGGGCTCCCTGAGTTGACAGGGGCCCAGAGGGAGCGAGTGGAGAAGGACAGCTGCGGCTGACTTTGTCCTGAAGGAGATCGACTTGCTGGTCGATAGGGGAGGCGCCTCAGTGCGGGAGAATCCTTCCAACAGTCTCCATTGGTGGATTCCAGCGGAGGTGGCCGTGTGGCGCACGACCCAGGGAATGGGAGCCGTGGTTGCAAGATGGTGTTCGCGTTTACCCATCATCCGAGGAGTCGGAGTACACAGCCGAGCTTTGCTTTGCCATTGCCGTGNGGAATGGGAGCCGTGGTTGCAAGATGGTGTTCGCGTTTACCCATCATCCGAGGAGTCGGAGTACACAGCCGAGCTTTGCTTTGCCATTGCCGTGGCTGCTTCATGGTGGGCGGTGCGCACTGGCCACGCCAAAATGTTTGTTCCACGGTCACCGGTTCCCAGCCCTACAGGCCACAGGCAACATTGGCTGGATCTTGACCCACGTGCTCTTCGAGAATGGGCAATGACGCCTCTGGCCATATCCCTTGGTCTTCGCCCTCTTGACCCTCAGCAAGCCGCTCGTGTCCCAGTGCGGGCATGCGTTGCGGAGGTGCTGAGTGATGGTATTTTGCCTGCGAGCCATATCTACGTGGGCATGGGAAGCCATGGTCATCGGCTGCCAACCACCAAATGGAAGTCTCCTTGGCAGGTTGGTCTTGACTGCACCCCACAAGATTGGATGCCACTTTATGTGCAGTATATCCGAGAAACCATGTGGGATGAACTGGTCGAGCTCGAGGGGCAAACCCTCGTTTGTGATTGTCCCATCTCTCAGCTGTGCGAGGCCGACTTGCTCGCTGGGATGGTGTTTGACAGATTGAGCCCTGCCAATCGGCCGGCAGCCAGACAAGTGGTCCCGGGCCAGGGGAGGCTACCCCGCGCAGGAACGGCCAGGGCAGTCATGCTCTCTAGCGTTGCCCAAGCCCAAGGGGTCCCCTTTGGTCCCATCTATATCCTGCAGGAATCACTAGCATTGGCCTTTTGCAAACTTTTTCCTGGTGATTGGTTTTCTGGCTTCGCCATCCCCTTTGTCGAGGACTTGATTCACCAACATCCCCTGGATTTGTTTACCAGGTGGCGACACCACCATGAGCTGGAGTTTGAGGGGAGCTACAACCCAGTTTTGGCCACGCAACCCACTCGACAGAAGATGCGGACTGCGGAAGGACAGCAGGTTGGAGCTATCAACCACCGTGCTGCGTTAGCACCTTTGCTCCCTTTCCAGTTGTCCCCAGACCAGCACTTTGCCCAGGC
>BGPT01000950.1:180244-218520 GCA_003297045.1 Symbiodinium sp. clade C Y103 | reverse complement strand
AGGCTATGGGTGTGCATTATCATTAGGATGAGCATGCAAGTTGATGAATACATTTTGGCTCAAGGGTGAGCCAAACTGGCTTCATCAACATTCTTCTTTCCCTTCCCTCCCTCCCTATGGGTACGGCCTCCGGTGGAGTGTCCCCGCCTGTAGGGGATCACATCTTTGGACGGATGTTGATCTCTTTCGTGCGAGTTGCACGTATGCGCTGGCGCGGGATAGATTCAGTCTGCGTGACATCCTGAGAGAACAGGTGTCATCACTATCCTGCTAGAGGCAGGTTGAGACCAGCAGATCAAGAAGGAAAAGGAAAAAGCGCAGTGCGAGTCAGCGTCGCTGATGTTTGTCGAGTGGTACGAGTACGACATATCAGTACTTTGCATCTCATATCTAATGTATATATATATATGTACACATACATATTATGAATCGGATACATTCACCTCTCCGATTTGACTGCATGCATTTTCCCTTTGTCTAGCACCAGTGCATAGTGACGATGTGGCCATGTGTCGTGTACCACTGGTACCGTCCTCAAGGTCTGCTAAGAAACTTGTGACTTGGTCGGAACACCAAGACACTTCATCTACCGTCCATTTCAACACCATTCTGTTGGTCCCAACTTGGTTGAAGACTTCACGTTTTAAAGCTACGACTTGCCTGTTTCTCAATACATCTGTTGAAAGGTGTTGTAAGTTCATGAAATTTGTGAGCCTGTAAGAATTGAAAAGTTACAACAACTTTCGACATCAATTCTGTTGACCATTTCATGATAGGCGTTTCATTTGCACGTAATCAACCCCAGCGCGACTGGATACTACCGCGTCATGCTATCTCCAAGGATGGGAACCTGCCATAAGATTTCCAATTTCATGTCGTTAGTACTATGAGAATCTATTTCCTCGCACTAAACATACTTCCGGTACCACTGGGGTCATAAAAGTGCAAAAGGAAGCTTAGTGGGAGTGGGGCCCCATAGTTGGGTGCACCTGGAAATCAACCATGACCTGGCAATATCTTTTGTTACCTTTTTGCACTTTTGTTTCCATCACATTTTGTTTTCTTGTGCAGTTTCCTGGCGTTGATGTCAAGCCACGCGCATTTCTAAAGCCGGCTCAGGGTATTTGGCATCAATGGCATCGATGGTGATCTGGTTCGTTCAATCTGACCCATGCGCAAGAGTCTTTAGGGTTTCGCGGCGGAGGCCTTGGCTTGGCTTCGGTGGCAGCTTCACGGAGGCGACTATGCTTCCCAAAGAGGACGTCACTTCATGTGTCAGGGAATGAAACTGACCAATACCACTGTGATAACTGTGAAACCGCCAATTTCTGCAATCCTCAGGCAATTTTAGCCCTTGTAGTTTGAATACGTTTCAATATCGTTCATGTTCCATTTGAGAGTGGCAGGCAGCTACAGAGACCCTGCAAAAGCTCAGCCCTGAACGCAGGGATCAGGCACCCCGCAGCACATCAAACGGGACCAATCCATTGCCTTCGCCCACTTGTAGACACTTTGGGTTGCCTTTGAAATGTTGCCTCCATTTTAACCAGTTGGCTGTAGCTTCTTCCCCTGCAGGGGTTCTAGTCTGCTGCTAGTAGCACGGGCGAGCTTGTGAGTGTCATGTATAATGTGCTTCCGCTGCGGCTTTGTGATTGCACTGCTGCTGTTGTTCCAGTTGGATGCTACTCTACTTTTTAAAATCCTTTTTTGGGTGATCATCAAAAGACTTGGAGGAAGTTGGATTTCAAAGCAGCACTACACCGAATTGTACTTTACAACAGGTACAGATCTATCAGGTCTATTCTGGATAGGAACAACTGTAAAGGTTCAAAGTTCTCAGCCCCAATGTGGAAGAGGCGATTGCTTTTTCTTGTGGGAGGTGCTGGTGATTGGGTTGTTCTTGAATGTTCTTGATGCATTTGGGGACCACTTGTTTTTTTGGTGGCCCTGCCTGTTGCTAAGCCTTGCGGCGGGGTTGGGGTGGAGTGCTGTTTCTTAGCAGGTGCTGGCATTGATGCCAGTTCTGTGGCAGCTCAGTCATGACAAGAGTTCAAGGAATGCGACGTGGACCTATTATTCTGTACTACTTTTGATTCAATCTTTGTTGCATTTTTCTTATTTTGCCCCATTCTATTTGCCGTCTATGCTATGCTTCTATGCTTCGATGATTTTCTGCATCGCAAATTAATGCAAAGCTCATGCCAGGTCCTAAAGGCATGCTTTGACAAGGAGGAGGTCGCAGTACAAAGTGCGGTGAGATGCAGTGAGATGCGGTGAGCATTTTTTTGACATAGAGTGTTTTGTGCATCACTTCAATTGAGATAGTTTGGCATAGTTTGGCACCAGGGACTTGCCTACAATCTTGGCCGGGTGTCAATTGGATCCTGCGACTTTGGCTTGGGCAACTGGACCGAGGGCTGCGTTCAGCGTCCGGTCAAAGTCTGGAAGTCAGGTAGAACCTATGCTATTGGAAGAAATGCCAAATTTAATGACCAGTAATGACCAGTCTTTGAAGCATTTCGCTGGCGGGAACAATCTGTACGTTACGAAACAGGTTGGAGTGCGAACTCAAAGAACCACCTCTTTTGCCACCCTGTGTTGCCTGTGTTGTCCCTGTTTCATTCTTCCAAGTGGAGGACTTGTGGAAACCTTGTCGAGGAAGATAAGGAGCTTGCTGGATTCAGCCTGGAGCACTACGAGGCGCCTGAGATGGCCTGAGCGGCTGTAGATGGCTGTAGACTCGGCTGTAGACTGCAGCCTGAGATGTCACATGATGTCACTAAGTTAGCTAAGGGCTCCCACATCACGGATGCCAACATCGTAGGACTGTTCTGACAGCCCATTTTCCAAACTTCACAGCTAAAAGATTCGAATCACAGCTAATATGTCAGCTATGTCAGGCCTCGATTCTGCCTACTATCCATGATGCCAGGAAGGCAGTTCCGATCCCTGCCATTGCCAGTTTTGCACCTTCAGATTCTTAATTTCTGAATTCAGAGTCTCTTTCCACATTATTACTTTTGCTTTGCATCTTTGGTGACTTGACCCTAGTCCGTGAGATCCTCTCCTTCAACACATAGGAAGTAGCTGAGGTCAACCGCTGATGACACTGTGTATCCACAGGATGTCATCCTAAGCGGTGATTGAAACCAGAGGCGAAGAGAATCGTAATGATATCAATAAAGATGTGTAAACTTGTCGCCAGCCCTATATCCTCTATTTGCTCTAGTTCATGAAGTGCCAAGGGCATTTTCGCACTATGTTTTCAGAGTGACAATTAGGATCAACTAGGTAAGTAGGTAGAGTTTCGGTAGAAAATCATCATAGTGGCAGCAAAGTATGGGAGGGTCTTGGAACACATTGAGGATGCTCCAGGCCGGATCCAAAATTTGCTAATTTGATGGTTGAAGATGTCGCAGGTTGCAGGTCCTTTGCTGATCGTTGCAAGTCCGTGGAGCCCTCCGTCTTGGATGAAGTTAATGACTCAGGATGACTCATCACTAGATGGATCATGATGGATCACTAGAAGCATATCTTTGACATTCATGCATCTCTGAATATCTTTGATCACTGGTGGGGGGTAGAACATTGTGGGAACTCAAGACATACTACAGCGCTCTGTGGACTGTTTGACTGTTTGGACCATAAGGACCAAGAAAGAGTTCAATGGTGATGGCCACCTTCGGCGAGACTGTGCATCTCCTCAAGAGCACTCCTTTGGATGCTATGATTTGCCACAGCATATACGTTACGTACAGAATGATACAGATGTATACAGTATAGAATAGTATAGATATGTATATATAAACACGATAAGATATTACTATAATATATGATACAATATTAAGCGCTCACATACAACTGAACGCTGTAGACGACGACCAGGTCGCTGTTCGCTGGATTTTTTCAACATATGCCGACATGTTGAAGTGTTGAGGCTATGGTGCGTGGGCGCATCATTTCGTTCGCTTCGTGCAGGACTGTTTGGAGTCCAACTTATGAAACAACGAAACACCTTCCACTTCCAGTCAACTGATGTCAACACTTCACACAGTTCACACTCTCTGATGGTAGGAGATGGAGAAAAAGTCTGTGCCAATTTGGGCAGTTACTGTTGAACTCTGAGAGCCGGGATGAAGACAGAAACCAACACGCAGATCCGACCTTCAACTTGATCAGTAGTGTCCAAGGTCCAAAACGAGCCGGAGGCCGTCTCCCTAAGCTATGCTGGCCACACTATGCTACACTCTTAAGAAAATGTCGGAGATACTTCCACGAGTGTAGATTCAGCTTGCAGGCAGCCCAAATATGGGAATCCTGCATTTACACAGCCGAGGACACATGAACCATCATGAATCATTAGTTGACTTGATTGCCTGAGATGCCTCAGTCTAGTCTAGTCGAACAAAATCCGGATTGGCAGGAGGAGCGCGACTTTGTCAGAGACTACTTGGGGCCGGCATTTGAGGCCACTTGAGCGCTTTGAAATGCTTTCAACGGTTCAGCAATGCTTCATAATTCATCTCACTGGGTTACATTTTATGGAAGATTGAGAGGCAGCAGAGTTGAACAAAGTCAAAATCATCATCTGGGATCACAACCGTCCCTTGGTTTGCGACAAACATTTTGCGGCACCAGAAATCTTTTGCCCTTCGAAACCTGAGACTGCAGCCAAGGCGACGGCATGTTCTGACCTCAAATCTTTCACAGCTTCGGAACTTGGCTCGAAGTTTCTCTACTCACTTGGAAAAAAGAAACTTATGGAGTGTGAGAATTGTGAGAATGCTGGCTTTAATGGCTCTGCTCAGCAGCAACAAGGCTAGAGCGAGCTGCTGTGGCCTATGCCGATGAGAGTGCAGCCAAGTGCCAAACCCAAAAATGACGGTGACCCCCCAGAGCCTTTGGAGTTTAGGACAGGTGTGACAGAAAAAAATGACAAGATTCGGCGCTACAAGATGCTGCAAGTCTCTTTGCCGGACTCATGTGACTTTGCCTGTGTCTCACACAGTGTCTCACAGCATGTCACAGCATGTCTCACCAAGATACATTTGGGGCCTTGGCTACCACTGGTACAGAGCTCGGCTGACAACTTGGAGGCACGCCACATATTTCGACCTACACACACAATACTGTACAACTCCCAGGTATGGAGACGGACGATTCGAGACTTGGCCGGAAAGCCATGAAATTGAATTCGAGGCCCGGCAGTTGGAACTTAGTTCTGTGCTGGTTGGATGTTCATACCGCTGTCAACATGACTGTTCCGTCCTTTTGCCAACAAGCGTTGTGAATCGAGACCCTAGAATATATAGAAGCAGGCTGGAAACAGACTAAACAATCAAGAAGAACCATAGTAGGAGAGAGAGAGAGAGATCGAACCATGACAGGACAGGATTTTCCGTCACTACTTGAGATGTCGAAACTATTCCCATTGGTCTTGGAATCAGATTTTTATCCTTTCCAAAAATGATTTTCCTCGACCACACTATCCACCAGGACCGACAGCATGAAGACGAAACCATCCATGAATTGAGAGCGAGGCGGAGCTATAGTGGGAAGCATTGCAAGGTACTGTTAGTACATATTAGTACTGTGATTCTATGATGCTTTGTAATCTTTTGTGATCCCGCATCCAGTTTTGTGTTTCTCGTACGATCTTGTGCGTATCTTCTAGTATCGAAGAGGACTCTGTGAGCGCTTCGTGAGCGCTTTGTGGACGCGTGGACGCTTTGTGGACTTCTTCGTACTTGCTTTATGAAGTTCTCTGCATTGCATCTTTGAAGGCTTGGGTTCGACAATGTCCGTCGAGTAGCAGAGTCATTGCCTCGGAACAGCCACAGAATGACCTTCTCCGCCTTGGCGTGGTAGGGCTCCCAACCCCCGAAGCTTTTGAGCAAGCTGAATCAGCTAAGTGTTTATTAGCAAAAGCGTTCACCTGGCTGTGACCAAGCTTTGCTGTCCTCCACTGTAAACACTCTGTAAAACTTTGGTAAAATCTTGTGAACTCTTCTAAACCCTTGCAGCTTCAGAGCTTCCGAGCTTCAAAGCTTTTGGGCTCATGATCCACTTTGCCTTGTGAGGCTTCGGCCGGACAAGCACATTATTTTTACCGAAGGCTGCCAGGAGAGGTTCGCAAACGAGAAAGTGCACCGAATCTCTGCTGGCTGACTGGCTATGGAATGTTCCTACGGGATACCGGGTGAAATGTGCAGGTGAAGTCTGGACTATTCTGGACTGTCCCATTATTAGCCCATTATGTTCATTTATGTTCGAGGTAAAGGCTAGAAGTGAACGTGCCCAGAAATCTCCGCAAAGTTCAGGGTAAAGTGCTGGCCGCCAGGGAATGCGTCCAAGCTGCCGGTTTTGTTTATTGACAAGCTGATTTCAGCGTATATAGGTAGGCAATTGATTTTCTACACTTCTCTGGTAGCTTTTTTTGACGCCTCAATTGCCTCTCTTTGGGTGAAGAAGCGCACATTGACTGAGTGAGCAACTATCACCTTCAGTGCTGCTTGGATGATCCTTGGATGTATTGTTGTTTGGGGCTTACCACCACCAAAGAGGGATCTACAACGAGATGGGGAGGGTGGAGCAACAACATTCTCCAGTAGTTGCGGACTGACATGCTACACCACAAGAGGTGTTATGTTAAGAGTCAGGTCAGGTGGGGTGGAGTGGGGTGAGGCAATAGCTTTCACTTGACTTAGTTCACTTACTGGCGCCTCGTTGCCGACTCAGCCCTTTCTTAGTTGCAGCCTCAAGCCTTTCTCTCTTTGCCACCGATTCATTCATCTTAGTTGCCAACTCAGCCCTTTCTTAGTTGCCGACTGAACCCCCTTTAGTTGCCGACTCTTAGTTGCCGCCTCAGCCCGTTTAGTTGCCCACTCAGCCCGCAACCGTGAATTTCTTTCTCCTTATACAGAACTATTTCCTTTGAAATCGCATGGTCATACTTAACTTGCAATGACCCCTGAAGGCATTTGAACGCAAGGACAAAACAACTTGTAGAGAATATCGAGTAGGAAAAAATAACAAGAAGAACTTGTGATCAAATTGTAAAACGCCAGTCTCACAAGTTGGATCAAGTTGGCATTTAAGAAATGCGGTGGTTATGGCGGTCAATGAATGGTCAATGGCTCTATGTCGTCCCACCATTGCGACCACGGTGTAGCAAAATCCACCTGGCAGACTGGCAGCATATCAAACTACTGCTGCTCACGTTCTGAAACACAAATTGTGAAACACATGTGGAGCTCACAATGCTTTCAAGGCTCACATGCGATTGTAACGTACTTCTACGATTTCTATGTGCTTTTGGTCAGTTGAATCATGCTGAATCTGTTGAAGTGAACGCTTCCCCGAAGGAGCTGTCCGGGCGCAGCTTGGAGCAGATGCTTGATGCTGGCAGCCAAGATGGGCCAAGAATCGCCAAGATATCAGTTACGATAAGTTGCTACTCACTCGCTAGGTGCTAGTTGTGTAGAAGATGCCAGTTTCGGAAATTTGGTGCACAGGTTTGGAAGCTTGGTGAGAGGCATTGGTTTGCTTCAAGTTTAGTCAGTCTTGTACACAAAGACAGGAACTGCCTGCAAGGGCATCTTAAGGGTTCACGGAGGACTACAGAGACAAGTGAAACAGTGACGTGTAGGCCGGCATTTTGAAACTTTAAGTGCTGGCATCTGCAGGTACGGCATGAACATCATTTCTGACATGAACAATGGAGCCCCACTCAGAACTGTTGTGGCTCACTGCCTTGGAGCCAGCGTCTGACTTGGAGGTGGTTCCAGCATGTTCCAGCCATCGCAGGTGTGGAAGGTTGGATAGACTGGAACCTCTGCCTTGATGAGAGAGGCCTTGTTGCAAAGTGTTGCAACGCAGCTCGGGTTGGCCATCTACTTCACCATATTCATCCTTTTAAATCCTTTTAAATCCTTTTAGCAATACAATTGTGCAAAGAGATGCAACGGGATAACCTTCTCACTGCGTAGGTGGCCCCAACCACGTCGGAAACTTCTGCACCATCCTTGTATTTGAAACATCTCAACTTTCAGCTTGTTTTTTTATGTGTTCAAGCATTTGCTCAAGCTTGTCCAATCTTTGAGCTTCTTCAAATTGACAAATTGTGCTGGCATGTGCCGGCACTGTGTGGCTGAGGCTCAGCCCCCATCATTTGTGACACTCGAAATGACACCATTTTGAGGCAGCCGTCATTTTGGTGCGCCACCCAACACCAAGAGCTTGAAAAACAAAGTAGCACGTGCTCGTTATGCTGAAGATGTTTTAGAATTTTAGAGCGTGATTGATCAAAACTAGCATTCTGAAACGGGGGGGAGGTGAACATCCCATCATTGCTAATTCTGTTGCTTTCGGCTTGTGCACAAGGATGCAAGGCTTTTACCCAGCCCGACCACTGTTACACTGTTACACTATGTTGCACAGCAGTTACGATTGATAAATTCTTTTCGCATCATGTACTCTATGCATTGTTCCGGTGTGTGCTTGGAGTTTGTGAAGCTGGGTCAGTCTTCTTGCTCTTCTCAATGTCCAGATATGTCCAGGTACTTGGGGCACTTTTCCCGCTACATCAAACCTGGAGCCTGCAGAGCAGTTAGCAGTACCAGCAGGGATGTCTTGGAGGCCAGACCCAAGAGATTGAACCAGCTGCGTTATGCTTTGTGCATCTTTGTGCAGTAAGTCTTGGAAGCTAAGAAAATGACACAAAGCAACAAAGCAACCACTGCAACAGCAGTGCAACAGGTGACTTCTTGGGTAAATGTTGATGGTAGCTTGAAACTCAGCCATAGGCTTGAGAGAAACTATCGGGTTTCCACAGTTTCCTTTCGTTCATTTCTCTTCATGCTTGGTTAGCCAGATTTTCATTCTTCAAACTGTGGAGCTGTGCGGACACCCCTCCTACAGCAATTGAACAAATCTTGTACGATTGTGTTGCTTTAGGCATTGTTGAAACTGCTTTAAACTGCTTTGCTTTCCCATTTGGCTACCGCCCTGAGGTTTGGCAATTGTAGTGATGAACCAAAGTGACGACGACATCGACTTCTGGCTTAAGGCCGGTGAAGGGTTGCATTGAGCTTAAAGGTGGGCGACATGGTCACTTCGCTTCTTTGTCTTTGACCCCTTGTCTTTGACCCTTGTCTTAGTCTTGAGTGTTCAGGTCTGTCCAGGTTTGTTCAGGTCTGTCGTCGTTCAGTTGTCACTCCGTGTTGGACTTGTCCGCTTTTCCTTGCCTTTCGGGCCTTTCGGGCCTTTCGGGTCCTTGTGACCGTCCAACTTGTGAAGGTATTTGGTTCTGGAGCAGCGCATGTGGAGGTGCACCAAGGGCCCTAGAGGTGATTATCATGGATTTTATGAATATTTATATATAAATGATATTAAATAATCATAAATATATTTATGATGTATTTGCATTGTATGCAGGGTTCACTCCCATGGTTGGTATTTGCATATATTTGCATGGTGACTAGTGTATGTGATCACATTAGCATACATTAGCACTGTAATGTGCTGACCTTACGTCATGTCATGCAATGTAATGTGATACCACGTATATAACGAAGGGGAAATGAAGGACTCAGGTAACGGAACGATGTGGATTGGCATCACATATATCCAGACCTCGCCGTGCAAGCCACATCAAGCATCATGTTGAATTTAACATTGAATGAAACTACTTCCACATGCGAAGTTCCGTGCAGTCTTACTTGTCACGAAAGGTAGCTCCAGTGGGGCTACCTTGAGTTTTACTTTACGAAGTAAAGGGGAGGGTGGCCAGCCCCGTTGCCTGATTATTCAGGAGGTCCCCATTGAACCCTACGAACTTTAAAACCAAACCCGAAACACTGTGATTTACAGTGTTTTTTGCCTTCGGCATGGAAGAACTATTTCTTGCAATGTGGTGAAAACTGCGTAAATACCACTGTTTTTGCTAGGTGCTGTCCACAAAGCACTGTAAATACCGTGGTTTTTGCTACCAGGGGCAAGAAACCGTAAATACCGTGGTTTTTGGCTTCTGACACGCCAAACACATCGGTATTTACATGTATTTACGGTGTTTTTTTGTCCCGAACACCATACCACCAATATGACGGTTTTTGGGGACCTGCGCGCGTCACCGCCATCATCAACAACAGTAGCCACAGCAAGCATTTGACCCTCGTTCTTTCCCTGTTTTTTTGGAGATGTTGGTGTGGTGACGCGTTTTACACAGACACACTTTTATAAACAGACGACGTTACGCACAGAGGCCTTTGCACGGAGCAGTTTTTAGACACAGATACTTTTACGCAGAGAGGTTTGTGCACAGAGAAGCTTTTACACACAGACGCCAGCACACACAGAGGCTTTCACACAAATAATTTTTCACACAGAGACGTTTCTACGCACGGATGCTTTACACAAAGGTGTCTCTGCACAGCGCAGCATTTGCGCACAGACGCCTTTACACACAGACGCTTTTTACACACAGATGCTTCTGCACATAGCAGTTTTTACGCAGATAGCTCAGATAAGCCTTTACACAGACCAGCTTTTACACAAAAACATTTTTACACAGAAACGCTTTGGCACAGAAAAACTTGTACACACAGACTACACCAAGAAACTTTTACACGCTTACACTCTTGCGCGCAGAAGCTTTACGCAGAGCAGTTTTTACACAGAAGTTTTTACGCAAAGAAGCCTTTACGCACAGAACCTTTTACACACAGAAACTTTTGCACACAGCACGCTTTCACACACAGCCAACTTTTACACAGAGAAGCTTTCACACGCCGTAGCTTTTACGCGCAGAAACTTCTACAGAAAGAGGCCTTTGCAGCCTTTGCAGAGATGCGAGCAGCATTTACGCACAGGCGCCTTTACTTACAGGCGCTTTTACACAGAAACTTTTATACAGAGAGGCGTTTGCGCAGACAGGCTCTTACACACAGACGCTCTTACACACCGAAACTTTTTCGCACAGAAGCTTTAACGCACGCGCCGAAAACCACTGTGTACACAGCATCTTGAAAACGCTTGGAACTTTTACACCAGAGAATCTTTTGAACCGGGACCTTTTTACGCACGGCTCCTTTTGCACCCAGATGTTTTTAGACGGAGAAACTGTTACACTTACACGGGCCGGCTGTTACACACATTTTTTTACACAAAGGGGTTTTTGTACCGAGACGCTTTTACACAAAGACGCCTTTCTGCACCTGCAATGCTGCTGTTTGGGGTTTCCTCATTTGGTATTTTTTCTTTTGGCCGCCCTCCATTTTAAAATTCCCCTTCTTGATTACCTACCTTTCGTGTTCCCCTTCTCAAGCAGTATTGCTTAGAGTGGCCGGTCCAATGCCACATGTAACATGTATACACTGGTGTATGCAGCTATTGCCATGGATGGTGTGGCATAGTGGGACACATTTATTTCTGCTGACAGTAGGTAGAAGATAGGACGAATGCATGGATGGACGCACAGATGGATGGAAACGTGACGGAACCTGAGCGACTGTGTATGTAGATCCTTCCATACATGTCAACGCAGCAAGGATTGTAACCAAGTCTCTGTAGGTCTCCGGTTGAAAATTTCAGGAGGGACTAATTGTGCTCTTTCTATTCTTTACGTTCACAGACAAGTTGACTGAGTTGGCTACAGCACCTTTCCTGGCATCTTGAGTCAGCTTTGACGAGGGGTTTTGCAGCCAACCCCACCATGTGCCTTCCATCGAAGGCACCTGCGCGCTCTATCTCCACCTTCCTGGTGTCTTAGAACTTGAGCCCTGAGGACTGTGCCAGAGGACTTCAGCATACTGTTCACCAAAGCTAGCTTTTGCTAGCTGAAGTCCCTCTTGCTTTAGCAAGGTATTGGGGGGCCTGGAATCTCCAATCCCATAAAACTTCATGAGTTATACCCCGCCCCTCCCCCCCCGGCTACCGGGTTCACAGGCAGTTTGGCCGTGGCTCGATCGCCCCCGGGGACGTCGTCAGATTCCCCATCCTCTGCATCATTGGCATCCTTCATAGGGCATGGTTTGAGGAGTCTCCTACCTACCCATCCTCTCTATCCAATCGAATTATCTACTTATCACGCTATCTAGCCTATCTAGCCTATCTGTCCTATTTGTTCTCTCAATCCATCTGCCTATCTATCTATCTATCTATCTATCCATCCATCCATCCATCCATCCATCCATCCGTGCATCTATCTATCTCTCTACCTACCTATCTACCTGTTTATCTATCTATCTGTCTGTCTGTCTGTCTGTCTGTCTGTCTGTCTGTCTATGTCTCTCTGTCTCTCTCTCGCCCTCTCTCTCTCTCTATCTCTATCTATTTATCTATCTATCCATCCGTCCATCCATCCATCCACCTACCTACCTACCAACCTACCTACCAACCTACCTACCTACTTACCTACCTATCTATCTACCTACCTATCTATCTACCTATCTACCTACCTATCTACCTACCTACCTATCTATCTATCTGTCTATCTATCTATCCATCTATGTCTCTACCTACCTATCTACCTGTCTATCTATCGATCTATCTGTCTATCTATCTATCTATCTATGTATCTATCTATCTATCTATCTTTCTATCTATCTAGCCATCTATCTATCTATTTACCTATCTACCTATCTAGCTATGTCCCCCTCTCGCTCTCTCTCTCTCTCTATCCATCCATCCATCCATCTATCCACCTTTCTATCTATATATCTATCTATCTACCTCTCTCTCTCTCTTTCTCTCTCTCTCTCTCTCTCTCTTCATCCAGCTATATATCTCTTTATCTATTTATCTTTCTATCAATCTTTATTTCTTTCTAGCTATCTCGCTATCTAGCTATCTATCTATCTATCCAACTATCTAGCTATCTAGCTATCCAGCGATCTAGCTATCTGGCTATCTAGCTATCTAGCTATCTATCCATCTATCTATCTATCTATCCATCCATCCGTGCATCCATCCATCCATCCTATCCACCCTATCCATCCATCGATCTCTCTATCTATCTGTCTTTCTATCTGTCTTTCTATCTATCTACCTTTCTGTCTGTCTATCTATCTTTATCTCTATCTATCTATCTATCTATCTATCTATCTATCTATCTATCTCTCTATCTATCTATCTATCTATCTATCTATCTATCTATCTATCTTTATCTCTATCTATCTATCTATCTGTCTGTCTGTCTATCTATCTATCTATCTATCTATCTATCTATCTATCTAGTTATCTATGTACCTATGTATCGGTGTATCTATGTCAAAAAATGCGCCACTGTACTTGCCCACTTTATTTTCAAGTCCAGCTCCCTGCCGAGCTAGCTTTCGTCCCTTACCCNCGGTGTATCTATGTCAAAAAATGCGCCACTGTACTTGCCCACTTTATTTTCAAGTCCAGCTCCCTGCCGAGCTAGCTTTCGTCCCTTACCCCTGGGCCTTAAGTTTTGATCTGTTTTTCATGGGATTTTGTATTGATCTCTGTATGCAACGTTCATGAGTTCTAAAAAGGCAGCATGCTGCCACAGAAACACTTGCGTAGCACTTTCTGCGAATGGTCCAACTGGCAGAGTCCTCTATTGCCACGTTTGATTTTCACTCTGAGATCGATTTCAGTAGAGCGGGTCTTGCTTCATAAGCATCGACAAAGAGTTTTGCGAGCTATGTCGAGCGGGTTCGGTTTCGCAGTTTGGAGACATGTTGAGCACTTTTAATACGCTTCCAATGTTTAGGTGCAGCACCATGCTTCGTAAATGGTTGCCGCAGTATTCGGTTCAGTTTGAATTTCTCAACGCTTCAAGTGTAGGCCAGAGCCTCACAGCCACAGATCTTCGGAGGGACTTTCGACTGGACATTCCACTCTACTGCATGTTGTAGAACATGTGCTTATGGTGAAATGATTGCGCACCATGCCCACCAGTTCCTATCAGGTACCTTGCTTTCAACGTCGTTGGCAGGCCCAAGTACACAAGGGACACCCAGACAGGTATTTAGCTGGCTTCTGAATGTTTTGTGCAGCTTGGCCTAATCATTGGGCTAAACATCCCAGAAATCACGCTTCTTCGAGTCACTTCGACTTGGCTAACGCGATCCTATTGCAAGGGAGGGACAAGTCACCTGCTCCGGAATCCAGACTTTATATTCCTGAAATCATCCAACACAGACAGTCATTCTTGCAATAGCGACCACATTTCATGAAAACATAGACAACCCACTGCAACTCGAGAGCTTGAAGCCAAGACTCACGAGGATGACGTGACTATTAAGATGAAAGTTTACTCTGCTATTTCTGTCATTTGCGACGCAATCACATAGGCTTATGAAACACTATCGGAACATTTGCTTAACATGGGTTGCTTTCGAAGCGGAGTTTCAAGCTTCGCAAGCAGTTGCTGAGTGTCCTGCCCTAACAATCAACGGATTGCAGGCTTCTATCGCTCACTACTCATTTTGCCCATTTTGCTTTTGCATGTTGCAGGCTGGCCTGATGGATGAGGAGTATGATGTTGTTGTATGTGGCACAGGCACGGATCTACGGATCTTGCATTGAGTGTGAGTGCAAGGATCCAAAGCTACGTATGCTAAATGGAACATTTCTTCTTGAACAGAGTCTTAAGCTACTTAGGTCTTAAGGAGTGCATCTTGAGTGGCCTGCTTTCAGTCCATGGCAAGAAGGTCCTGCTTTTAGTCGCAAAATGCTCTTGTACAGAATGCATTGACAACAAGACTGACTTTGTTGGAATTGCGGACGCCTGTATTACTTTGGCAGTCAAACTCTGATTTTCTGGCTGCATTTGGCTGGTAGCGCTGCTGGCCTATCCAGAGCTCTCTGGGTCAGAAAGCCTTCAGGTCCTGCATTTGGATCGGAATCCGTACTATGGTGTGGCTCTTTCAGTACTTCGTGGAAGTTCTTCATTCTTCAAGTCCTTTGTCCCTTCTCAATTCTCAGTACATGCATGTGTATATATTGTATAAAATTGTATAAATATATATGTACACTATTATACAATATATACATAGGTGCAAAAAGAGATTCTGGATGCAAACTTTCAAACTGTTTTTCCCAGGTGGAGATTGCGCGTCTCTGAACATTACAAATCTGTGGCAGAAATTCATGCCGGGCACGGAGCCTCCCAAGGAGTTTCAATCTCAGCTTACCGGAAGCACATAGACAACCCTTTAATTTGGACATGTCGGATGTCTTTCAGCATGTTTTTGTCTGATGTCTGATTGTACCTTTTTGCATATCTTTTTGCATATCTTGGAGCTTCGCTCTTTGTTTTTGAGGCTGGGACAGAACAGAGAATGGAATGCCGTGGCCTTGGAAGCCCACGGAAGCCCACGGAAGCCCACGGATGCCCACGGAAGCCCACGGAAGCCCACGGAAGCCCACGGAAGCCTAGAAGGGGTGATTCCTTCCCGCAGATTCCAAATGTGATCCTTTCGTGGTGCCTTTCAGGTGGACCTCATCCCAAAGTTCATCATGGCTTCTGGCGACTTAGCAGTTGGCTGAGAAACTGTTTCTTGACCCGACCTCTGACCCGGACTGCTTGTGTAGCTCACTCGCAAAACAGGGGTGGGTGTTCCAAGTTCCAATCATTTCTCGCACCCCTTTGGGCGGCATGCTTTGCCTTTTTGCGGAAGTATCGCTTTGCTGCCCAGTTTAAACATGTTGATAACGTGCTGTGATTTAAGACCTACAGTATGGCTTCATTGTGGCTGCTCGTATAGTAGAGAAGGGTGTTGAGAACTCAGGTCAAGATTCTTTTGAAGACTAGGGTTTCGCGATATTTGGAGTCCTATGCTCAGCATGCTCAGCACCTCCAGACTGTTTGGATGTGTTTCACTCTTTTGGGGGCTGATTCATGGCAGTGGTTCTATTTCCACAGGACAAATGCTCCACTTCCATACTGAGATTCACATGATAGCATTTCACACGGGGCATGATTTACTGGACTTCTGTTATCTTCTGTTACGAATGCAAATTTATGAGTAACGGACAGCAACGCCATGTGAATTTCCTACGTAAGGGGATGGTGGAAATGCACATCGCTGCTTTTGCGTAATATTGATGTGGGCATATTGTGTATATCCCTGTGCTTTTTGCACTGTCACTTTGATGTGAAAAGTGAAGGCTTGCTGTAGATTGCTGTACGTAGAAGGTAATTTGGGAAGGCGTCACGTCGTTTCGATGGCGTGCCATTGAGAGCACAGTGACGAAGTGGTTGGCCATGTTCTGTGCAAAAGCGCGTTGGGTAATTGGGGAAGCGATGCGGAATCAAGCAATTTGTGTTCTACTCATTTCTACTCTAAGACTGCATCTTAGTAGAAAGTCCTGAAAGAATGTTAATGCAAAAACAAGTTGAGTTTTGAATCATGCTGTAAGATGCTGTAAGATACCTTACAAGCATTGTAGTCATTGTAGTCGATTGGTGCCAGTTCCCCAAAACGAGTTGATGAGTCTGAGATTGAATCAGTCCCTCAGGTCCCCCCAAAGTATTCGCAAGGCCGATTCATCCCTGTAAGTATGGTGAGGCATGGTTGAAATATGTTGAAATATGAAACATACATAGACTATGTTACATAGATAATATACATAAAAATGACTTTTGAGAAAGGAAGGAGTGTGTCACCCATCCAAGTGATGGAAGAATCCAGCAGATGAAGCAGCCCTGGAAAACGATGGAGGTAGATGCAGGCAGATTAACTTTGTGTATATTAGTCAATTTCTCGTCCGGATGAGAACATTTATTCGGCTTGCTGAATTGTGTATGGTCTGCAATTGTCCAAGAATGAGAGTCCAAGATCATTGAAGGTGGAAATCCTGTGAGGGGACCTATGTGTATCAGTCCAGACCTTAGACAAGCCTGACAGCCAAATGGGCAGACTGAGAAGATTGTGCTTTGGAGGTACCAAGAGGCAGGCCTATTCTCTGGGCCAAAGTACATCCACAAGGCAAGCGAAAGACAATGAAAGACACACGAATCAACGAAAATGCTGTCAGCGAGGCCAAATGGAAAACCCAAACAGTGTTCAAAAGAGTCCAGGTGCCTGCCACTGCTGGTGATGGTCTCAAGTCACCTTTGATGGGAATGCTAGAAAAGTGCGGAAGCCCAGACTTCAGAGACAAGCGGATTCTCAATTCTTTCTGCTTAATTCCGCCTGTCAAAATTGATGTCGAGGCCGCGTTTCATCAATTTCGCGCAGTTCATCATGGGTTGGGAGGACTAAGCAGCTTGAACTATGCAGATGAGCAGAACTGTCAAAGCCGACATGGTCCCAAAGTGCGATGAAGTTTGCAGGATGACAAACCGGCGACGCACCAGGACATTGACCCCAGGTGAAACCCCGCATGTTACAGAACAGAAAATTCATGAAGATTCAAGTACTGCAGAAGTTCAATTCGTGAGGCGTCACACCATGGCACAGGTGTACCAGAAGTCTTGTCCTTACCAAATCATTTGTGTTGTGGACCATCAAGCAGCGTGTCCATGTATCACCTCCGCTTTTCCTTTGGGACTTGGATTGACATCCTTCTGTCCGTGCATGCCGAACTTACCTCTTTGCTTTTCCGTGCTTGTTTTTTCTGTTTTTTTTTGCCATGTTTGCTGCTTTCGCATTCTTGACCAATTGCTTCTTTGTTGTCTTTTGGTGTTGCTGCGCCTAGTGCTTGATTTTTTGCAAGTTGTTGGCACAAATGGACAAGGTTCGGGCTGCAAGAGTCGACCATTGACTTCATTGGCCATGCTGTGGCATTGCGGTGAACTTGGGATAGACACTAAGACGTAAACCAAAATAAGAGACGTTTGTCAACGTTTGTCGAATGTGTTCAGCATTGTACAGTTTTTCTTGATCAGCACTTGGCAAGTCTTTTCAGGTGGCCCAACGACAACTATCTCAATGGGCCATGTGGCCCAACGATTCAGAAGTGCAGGTGCCTGTAGCATGTTTCATGCCATGCAGTGACATGCAGTGGCCGATTCTTGTGAGTTTTTCAGTTTTGTTACCCTCTAGCCAAAGGTCGGACAGCCTAACACGAGCTTAACATGGGACCATGTTGCATAAACTTGTCTTGAAACCCTCATGTGTCGATCTTGTCAATCCACTGTGATCTTTTGCTGACTTTTTTTGATGTATCTGGTTTCTACTGTAGCATTTGTCTTGGTTGGATTTCTCCTACATTGCCAACTATAGAGGCTGTAGCAAACGATTGAAGTCCAATTTTTGTTGCAGAATAACCATTTTGCAAGACGCTGCGTCGAGAAGAATCATATCCATGTCATGATATGCTCCACCCGCTTTGTTTCTGCCTTTCTGAAGGCTGTACCTGCAGTCCGTGTTGCAATATGGAGGCCTGCGGGACTGTGGGGTACGACGAATATTCTTCAAGTTGTCCTTGAACTTCTTGTCTTCACTTGGCTTTACTTTTGGCTTCACTTTTGGCTTCACTTTTGGCTTCACTTTTGGCTTCACTTTTGGCTTCACTTTTGGCTTCACTTTTGGCTTCACTTGGCTTGAAGCCTGGTTTCAGGTTCACCCTTCATCTATCCCATCTATGGCCTGGGTGGTCTTCCTGAGGGCGTTCAGCTCAGTCACAGACGGACAGGTCATTGGGTGCGTTAGGCATCCTGGTTGGAACATGTTGGAACTTGTTGGAACTCGCAGATGCCCGAGTGATTCCCCCCGGAGGTATTTCGACATGTTGCAAAGTGTTGCAAAGTGTTGCAATGTGTTGAGGCTTCTCAAGACTGGCGGCAATTCACAGAGGAACCTACATGCCTCTTAGCAGCAGCTGGTCATCGTGTGACGGATACACCAAGCCTACGCTTTGGTCAGATTTGATTCCTATTTAACTCTTATTTGTTCTTGCTCCTATCGCAAGACGGAGGCGATATCTAAGCAAAGTGTCGTCGAAAGACTCAACCATGTTTGGAATGTTGTGACTTGTGGAACTTTCTAGCTTCCCTGATCTGACTTGTGTCAGGCTGAACAAAGGTGTTGATGGATTTGTTTACGACGATCAGGGCAGAGTCTGTGACTTATTCGATCTACAGTGGTAGTCCGAGTTATCTTGGTACACCATCACGTCAAGCAATCAGTGGCAAAGTGTACATAAATGATCATAAATGCATCAAGCAGCATGGTAGGCAAAGGGACCCAACACTGAAGGTCTGTGGTGTCAGATCCGGGGACGAGGTTGCAAAGTGTAGCACTCGGTGGTTCCTACCGACACAGGAAACGTCTCACTTGCGACAACTCTTGCACTCTATGACATGTGCATGAGTCAATCTTTTTTTAGGGTTTAGGGATCAGCATACTCTGCAGGGGTTGGACTGGGGTTTGGAGGGAGCTGACGATGTGAGTGGGTTCCAACAGCATGGGCGAAAGGGGTACAAACCAAATCCAGTTCCAAACTCGGGTCTAGCGGATTTGAGGGGTGGGATGGAGCGTGGGGATTTATAGGTGTGCCGCGTGCTGGGTCAAGGGGGGATTGGGAACGGTAGAACAAGAGTGCGTTGTTGGGGTGGGTCAAGATCCATCCATTCCTGCAGTTTGTTTGATTCAGTTTGCTTTCGCCTTCCCCCTAGCAAAGCAAGTGTTCTGCATCACCCAGAGACTCAGTTCATGTGCACACACCACTCACGTGCCATGTTCCAATCATGAATCACTTTGGTAGGTAGAAACGATGGTCCACCCCAGAATACAACAATTGTTTGATGGCGCTTGCATCAAAGGCAATTCGCAACATAATGCGCACTTCCATGTGTAGTGTTTATGCCTGCCGTTCGCCTGGTTGCTACTTGCAACATTCGATTGTGTGATCCAAGGTGCAAGATGGTGATTTGCGATCCTTCATATGCAGAGCCAACAAGGAGCCACGCTTGCAAGTCACTTGAGACATGTTGAGACTTCGAGCAGATTTTGGGGGCGACTTGTCAGGACTGAGGTAAGGGGCCAGGTCATCCGTGCCATTTGCTTCGACCCAAGTATTGAGTCGTTCTGATATGTTTGATAGTTGCCTTGCAATTGCCGAATTCTTTCGAAATCTAGCGAGTGTCGTTCACTGCTTGTGGCCGTGATCGCACAGACAGTGCGAATCATTGAAATTATATAAAGGCAGATGGTGGTGCAAAGTTCTCTTTTGTATTTTGCCTATTGCAAGCCCCCAAAGTCCTGTTGTTCACACAATGGGAACGGAGTGTTCCAAGGGATTGAACAAGGCAGGCGCCCACATTTCCCCTCATAAATCGAATTGTCAACAGCTTGAAGTCAATACGCCCCAAGAGACTGCAGCATTTTGCTTGGCGCACATGTTCGTTCGGATGTACCAATGTCAAAGCCAGATGATACGTCTGACACACACACACACATTGCAAAATTGCAATGGTAGCTTTCAGTACAACAAACAGTGACAAGTTCAGTCACTCTCTGTAGATCTATTTTGCCAGCAGTCTAGTCCCTGAGTTCCTCCAGTTTGTTCAGGCTTGAGCCTTGAGCCAAAGTACGATCAGTACAGTGGCGTAGCTCACAGTCTGTGCAGTGGAGTGTGCAGTGACATGCAGTGGGCATGGAGTTACATCTCAACACGAGCCCTTGGATCAAGACGTTACAGTTCAAGCCTTAGATCCACAAAAGTTAAGTGTAGCGGCATAGTGAGTTGTAAGAACGAATTCAGCACACTCATCAGTGAAAATTAGACAAAGCAGCACAGGGTCAGTCTTGCAAGTTACAAGTCCCTTCAGTTCACATTCACAGTCATGGGAACGGTCGCAATGACTGTGTAGCGCCTACTCGACTTGAATTAGTCGGCTCAGCGCGCCCCGTCATCTCAGTAGCGCTGAAGCGTGACCACAGCGTCAGTGGATCCAGTGACAGTCCGGTCACCTGCAGATTCGCTTTCAAACCAGCATCAGTCTTCTTAGTTTCAGTGATCACATCCTCAGTCTTGCCGTACAGTGTAGTCCACTTGTAGTTCTGCAGCTCAGTCACAACAGTGACTACTCCAGATCTGAACATCTGCATCTCAGTGAGTGGCAAGTGTCCAACCAAGTAGCGCTTGTGCCCATCGTAGTAGGCAGCGCCGGTCAGTTCCTTTGCCAGTCCATCAGCCAGTGTCTTCAAGTTGAAGTCAAACCCGAAGTACAGTGCAGATTTCATCTCAGTCTCTTCGAAGTCAATAGTCGCATCACCGGGCGAGTTGACATAGGAGTGGGAGACCCGAGTCTTTGACAAATAGACCCACAGCTACCAGTGGAGACTCACAGTGAGTCACGCAGGGCGATGACCCATCAGTCTTCCACAGTTGCAGTGCAGCGCACAGCAGTGCAGATCCCAAGTCAGTCCACAGGTGGGCTAGCTTGTGCTCAAAGTAGGCCTCATAGTTTGTCTTCAGTTTCAGTGCTTCTTCAAGTGGAAGTACCACCCAAGTCCACCTGATTGGTTTCCAGTCCTGAAGCAGTTCGATCTTCGTTGAGTAGCAGTCCAGCTCAGTCACTCAAAAGCTGAAGTGGTGATTGAACACAGCCTCGGGCTTCAGGGCACCAGTCCAAGTTTCCACCTCATAAGTCCTTCAGTGCAACAAGCAGCCCAAGACCAAAAGTCGAAGTCTTGGTAGTGGCAGCAGGTCTGCCGGTGATGCCAAGGAACAGTGGATCGACAGCGGTCGACGACAGTTCAGTCTTTCGGGCATTCATAGTCATCGACAGTCGACGTTCCACGTCGTAGTTCCTCTTCATCAGTTGCTGAGTCACACTTTCCAGCAGTGTCACCTGAGTGAGAGTCAGTGGAATGTCGGACTTCAAACACTCGATCAAAGCGCTGTTGTCCTCAGTGTTCACCATCGTAGTCTTTAGCAGTGCCACAGGAGTAGCCTCAGCCACAGTCACCAGCGCAGTAGAGGCAGCCGCTTCAGCAACCATCAGTCACAGGCAGTGGTCATCTTCTTCCCCGGGAAGTAAAATTTTTTTGCGTGGAACATGATGCAGTCTAACCCAACCAGCTGGTCCGACAAGCCAGTAATCGTTGGCTGGAAGTTCTCCAGTCTCCAAAGAAGGAGCCAGGAAAAACTCAGCTTCTTTCGGTAACCTGGTCATCAAAGTCACGGAAAGCCAGTAATTTCTCAGTGAGCCGTCGGGTCTTCCGGGGTGTTTTCTATCAGGTGCCCATCAGGTCCAAGTCTGGAGTTTGATTTCTTCATAGTCTGTTCCAGTCTGTCCAGCATCTGTTTCTTGGTCAGAACCGTTTCATCAGCCCCAGTTGTTTCTGTTTGTTCACGTTTCTCAGCCCGAACCTTCTGTCCAGGGTGTTGTTTTCCATAGGCTCTCATGGTCTGTTTACCAGCCTTCAAAGCGAAACAGCTCATCCTTTCCAGAAATTGTCCAGTCTCCGGTTTGGGCTCTCCATTTTCTTGAAATTCTTGTCAGCCAATTTCTCAGTCTTACCATTGTATATAGTCCACGAACGTCACTCCAAGTCCAAGAAGACTGTCCAAAGGAACAGGACAAGCGGAAGCATCCGGAGTGAACAAAGACCTTCTATATAGTCCTTTGTGTGTCCGTGACAAAGTCAAGTTTGCCCCATCCAAAGTCCACTGGTCAGTGTGGTAGTAGTGAGGTTTCAGAGTGCCCACCAACTTTTCTAGTTTCTTCAGTGAATACATTTCGTCATTACGCGCACATTGCTCAGGTCCACAGACATGTTGTTCATGTAGTCATCAAGCTCATGGTAAACAGTGTCCTTCCATTCTTGACAGTAAGGTACGAGTCCAGGAGACAAGTACACAAGAGTACAATACCTAAGAGCAGGAACAGTATCATGTTGGGAACAACATGCGCGCTACAGAGACGAGGCAAAATGAGACATCGCAAACTGAACTAGTCTTCGACCATGCATCTTCAAGGGTTTCCCAGTTGCACTTCTCAAGTTTGGTGGATTGGGGCCCAACGGTAAAGTGGATAGTCTGAAGCATAGTCAAATGGGCAACAGTGTGCAGCAGCTCCTGAATCAAACAGAGCCTGGTCTCTCAGTCAGTACAGATGCAACACAGTAATCACGCATCCAGGCCAGTATGTCACAAGGTCCAATTTGAACAGTGACGCCATCAAGAGCAAAACGCACGAGGAGTGAGTGAATTCGGGAACCTTCAATAGTTCCTGGCACGTTCAGTGCAGCAATAGTAGAAACAAAAGCTCCTCCAAAATTTCCGGTTCTGGAACCGGTGCGTGATGAAAGGAGGTGACGCAGCTGAAGCAACCAACGTAGACACAGTTGCCGAGGCAGTGGCAGGTGCCTGCGCAGTTTGTGCAGTCTGAGTCGGAGGCGAAGCTAAGTGCTGTGCGCTTGGCTCAGAGTAGCTCCAGTCGCCATAGCCCGTCCAACTCGAGTCATACCACTCATCCCAGTGTCCTGTCCAGTCCCGGTTACCCTATGACCGGTCATCGGACCAATCACCCGATAGTGCACCAGTCCAGTCGACTTCACATTCTTCTTCTCCATTCCAGTCATATTCTTTTTGAGTGGCGTCTTCAACCGCGTTTACATTTCTAGGCTGAGTACAGTCCTTAGACGTACGTCCCTGTTGGCTACAGTTCCAACACTTCAGGCTAGCTTTCATTCCTTTCCAAAGGGGGGCATTTTTCCACTTCCTTTGCCTTTGTGCAGGCCAGTTTTGCCACTTCCACCTTTATAGTTCTACCCTTTCCCCTATCCAAGGGGACCGGTTTTGCCACTTCCTTTCATTTTTCCTTTTCCTTTCCCTTCTTTCCTTTTCCTTTTCGTCGTGTCGCGCCGATCTCCATTGGTGCTTGGCCAGTTGCAGTTTTGCTCACATTAGTCACATGCCTGCTTTGGTGGTACTCCATGATCACTCGTCTCACAGTGTCATACGTGTCCAGTGTCCTCACGTTCAACGTCAAGTGCTGTTGCAGTGATACAGTCCAGTCGTCTTGTTCTAACAGCGTAGCAACCACTGTGGAGTCGGGCAGTTGCGTGTGAGTCTGCCTCTCATACCTGTTCTTCAACATTTCCCATTCTGAGTAGTCTTGCTCAAAGTTTTCAGTCCTAAACTTGCATTCATTCCAACACACGGGTCAACAGCGGCATGTTTTGTGCAGTTCCTGGTAGCGAGAATCTTTCACTAGTAATCGCCAGCTCCCAAATATTTTGGGACATTACTTCGAACCATCAGTCTGGCACTATCAGTTGTTGTAAATTGGGTCAGTGGATAGTGAAGCTGCCGAGTGAATTCAAGCAGTTTCTGTACATCTTCCGGATCAGTCATCAGTCCGGCTACATCTTGATCAGCGATTGGTCTCTCACTTCGCCCAGATCTTTCCATCACTTCCAGTACATCAGTCTTGAGCACTGCCGTGTAGCCCTTCGCCGGGCACGACCGGTTTTCCCAGTCTTCCACCTTGCCGCTGAACTTTTCCGGCAGTGGTAGTCTTGCACTTCCTCCTCATGGGTTTCTTTCACCAAAGGTCGCGATCTACTATTCTAGTTCTACAGTTTGTATACCAGTATTGCCTCTGCCACTTTCTCTCTCAGTCAGTGTGGGCCAGTATTGCCATTTCCATTTGACGCAGAGAGCACCAGTCGCCCCGCTGCAATGCAAAATTGCAGTGGTAGCCTGCAGTACAACAAACAGTGACAAGATCAGTCACTCAGTGCAGGTCAATTTTGCCAGCAGTCTAGTCTCTGATTTCCTCCAGTCTGTTCAACGGCTTTACCCTTGAGCCAAAGTACAACCGGTACAGTGGCGTAGTCCACAGTCTGTGCAGTGGAGCGCACAGTGACGTGCAGTGGGCATGGGGGTTACATCTCAACAAGCATATATATATAATCCCCCTGCGAATTTCCTCTACAGAATCAGACAGCCCGGGTTGTCCCATAAAGTTGTTTTTATGGAAAAAATGCTTGTTTTTGCACAAGATAACCCGGACTCCCCGTTTTATGGTAGAGGCATCCCGGGCCATGCTTTTTAGAGAGGGCACTTTCAGGGTGACTTGACTTTTTTTGAATTTGGCAAACATCTGGCAACTGCGGTGCGCAAGACAAACATGTGGTGCCATAGGGAGGGAGGGCGACATGCACAGGACTAACATGGATTCCCATATCCTTTAGAGAATTTTGTTTGTATTTGTATTTTGTTGGTTTTTTGTAGATGGTTGCCTGGGTCAATTTTTTGGGGGTATCGGACCCCTAGCATCCTGGGTTGGCATTCTTTAGATGTGCCATGTCAGTAAGTCTGCGTGGACCACCATTTTATTCCTAAAGAATGGGGGAGTCCATGTTAGGCGAGTTCCAACAGTGATTGTATATATATATATAAATATACATATGTACAAACATGCATCCATCCATACATGCATATGTACATACGTACGTACGTACCTACGTACACACACACATATATATGTATATGCTATATGGCTACATATATGTGTATATATACATATATGTTTGTATATATATATTTCTGTATATTTATATAGGCAGGTCATTTACATATATACACACATAAACTACATATATTAGACCTTTGTTTATAAAATTTTGTGGACAAGCCAACATGAATATAACACCTTCTTCCACAAAACCCCGAAGGGATATTGTACGTTTAGGCAAAACACCACAGAACGTGGTCCTGAATGGACACCAGCTCGGTATGCTCAGCTAGACTTCTGGCTGGTTGGCGAAAATGGAGACGCAGTTGTAAAGATGTGTCCTCTACACCTGACCGAAAGCGGTTCAAATTTGGCCAGCCAACCGACAGAGAATGGCAGCGTTACAATCAGCGACTGTATGATCTTTTGGGAAATTCAGACGCCACAGAAACAACTAAATGGAAGGAGGTTGTTGAGCTTATTCTTACAGCGGCCAAGGCGGACATTCCTTTCAGAAAACCTGAGCAAAGGAGGGAGTACATGTCTCGGCATACATGGAATCTTATTGAGCGTAGACAAGTTGCCCACCAAAATGGGAACGTAGGTGCAGTTGAGAATTCAGTCAACAAATCAAGAGGAATGCCAAGAAAGACAGGAAGGATACTATTATGAATTCGCTGCGAGAAATGCCAGAAGCGAAAGAAAAATGGCAGGGCGTGAAGGGTTTGAAAAGAGGCCGCCAGCCGAATTTTATCAAAATTGGAAATCTGGATGGTACCCTGGCCCCCCCAAAAGACAGAGCTGAAGCCATAGCGTTGTACTTAGAGAAAAAACATCGCAATAATCCTGACATCCACGAAATGAAAAGGAATGATGCCATACACGCCCTGCATCATGAATTCAATACTGAACGTTTCACGTTTGAAGAGTATGAATCTGTGCTGAGAACAACCAAGAACAACAAACAAGCGGGGCCGGACAGACTAATGATGGAATTATTCAAGTGGGTGGGCCGCAACAACCGTACTTGAATACTAAACTTGATCAATCATTGGTGGATCCACAAGTGTGCGCCAGAGGATGTCTTTGTTGCCAGGGTTGTATCAATCTTCAGAAAGGGAAACACCGAGCTGCCCGAAAACTATCGCCCAATCTCATTACTGAACTCTGTTTATAAGATATACATTATCATTATTCGCAACCGTATGCAACATATCCTCGAGGAACACTTGTGTGACACACAGTATGGGTTCAGACCATCCCGTAGCATCTCGCAAACCATTTACTTCACTCGTAGGTTACAAGATATCTCGGAACAAAAAGGTACAAACATGATAATCACTGTCTTAGATTGGGAGAAGGCATTCGACAAGGTTCCGCATTGCCGTTTGTGGATAGCACTTCGTAGACTAGGAATTCATGACGCCTTCGTGGAGGTACTCAAGGATTGTTATACTAAGGCTTCCTTTTTTGTTGAAGATGAATATGGAACATCAACTGCGAAGATACCGTCCGCCGGAGTAAGACAAGGCTGCCCACTATCGCCGTACCTTTTTGTATTACTCATGTCCGTCGTGGATGGAGATGCGGCTTTAAACTTAGACACGGCACACCAGAGAAGAAATTCAAACAAACTACCTGTCCAAAGAATTATTATTCTGACGACACTGTTTTAGTTTCCACCGATACCGCGGCTGCGAATAGATTGTGAGCTGAAGCGGCGGGAGTTTCAAGACAGTTTGGCTTACGTTTGAATAGGAAAAATGTTGTTGTATATCTTTGAATGGCAATAATGTAATCAAGTTCCCTGATGGGAAAAAAAAATTGAACAGGGCGGAAGAAACGACCTACCTTGGACACCAGCTCACGCAGGAACTGGATGTCAAACATGAGATACAACACAAAACGCAACAGACATTGAAAATATGGTTCAAGTTGGACACCTTGTGGAAGACAGCAGTTTGTTCTACAAGATGGAAGCTGCAAGTTTTCTGATGCCATTATCAGAAATAAACTCTTCTATGGACCCGAAACCGTACACCTAACGCAACAAAAGAAAGTGAGTGCATTTCAATTGCGAGGCCTGCGTAAAAACCGACGTCTCAGCCCAACTTTTGTCAACCGATCAAATACCACTGAGTACGTGCTGCAAAAGGGCAAATGAAGAAGTTGGCCACGCCCCTGGGACGCCCAGCAAAATAAAACCATTCTCGGAATTGTTGAAAGATAGGCGAGTGAAACTTGCTGGACATTTTTTTACGGCCGAACAACAGTGATCCTCTGAGGAGGGTCAGTTATGAACGCAATTCAGCAGTTAGCTACAATGTTGGGAAAAGAAAAGTGGGGGGTCCCAGGCAACAGTGGCTATTGTATACAAGTAGATATGCTTTGGAAAATTTGAAAGAGGAACGTTCGAAAACATTTTGGAACAGAATCGCAAATTGTTGGAACTTGCAAAAACCGTCATTTTTGAGTATCGCCGTCGCATGCCCAGGGTTTCCACCCATGTGCCACGAACCCGGCACGGAACCATGGCAGTCAAAAAAATAAACATAGATACACACACGTAATAAATATATAAATATATATATATATATAAATAAAAATAAAAATAAATATAAATATAAATATAAATTTGAATATAAATATACATATAAATAAATAAATATATATATATATATATATATATATATCTAAATATCAATATCAATATCAATATCAATATATATATATATATATATTCATATACAGATGTAGATGTAGATATACACAACCACACCCCAAAAGGAGACAGGCAACTGAGACCGAGTGCCTGTTTGGCCGCAGAATTTATATGCCAAGGGGAACATGATCCAACAAACCCTCCGCCACAACTTCTTGCCTTAGATGAGCAACATGGAGAATCATCACTGCCATACATGTGTAAGTTACTAGTCATATATTGCTTATGTGGACAGATCAGATGTCCCTTCACAGCAGTCCATCAGTGCGCGTTCATCAAAAAAAAACCTTTCCGCAAACCAAACCTAAGGCATTCTTGGTGCCCCCATCCCAGAGACAAAAAATCTGGAGTCTTGGCACTTGAAAATAGCTGAAACCTTGAGAACAGAGCCGAACATGCGAGTTGATTCTCCTGGTGCTCTCATGGGTTCGCATTGCTGTCCTTCTTCACTTGTTTTCCATTTGCAATGTGTGACAGAAATGATTGGACTTGATTTTTGCGTATCTTTACCCAAAAGTGTTTGATCCGGCAGTTTTTTCAAGATATGACAAGATCTGAAGAGTGCGTTGGAGATGCAGACCGTGTGAAGTCTGAGGAAGGCAAACCTGCCTTGTCCTGCCAAATCATTTTGCCTCAAAAGCAGTCAGGAGCTCTGTGGAACTTGACGGTCAACTTGACAAATTTTCCGTGAAGGCTGTTTCGCGGTCCGTGGTCAAATTATTTTGTAGCGGCGCAGCGGATGTGTTGATACGTGCTTAGGCTCAAGCGAAAGAATGACGTCTACGTAATGCCACGCTCCCAGATGACCCCGTAGCAAGAAGAGTTATAGGTTGTCAGATTTGATCTTTTGAAGATTTCACGTTTTTGTCGTTTTTTATTCTCTTAGGATGGTATCATGGGCACACTGCATAGCAGCAAAGGAGAATTGCATATTTCTTTGCGTCCGTCCATTTTTGTGGGCATGCAATCGTCCATGCTGATCAATTCCGTTCGTTGGAATGATGTCCAGGAGAAATACGTCGCCATTGTGAGTACTGTGGTGGAGACTACAAGCAGTGCTCGCGTATTTGATGTGTTTCAAACTCTTGCAATGTTATTGCGACGTGACATGGCCAGATCCAGAGAAAGAGATTGAGCCTGCTTTGAAGTTGCTGGGGCCGATACAGTACAAGTCCAGCTCCTACAGTACAAGTCATGTGTTTGCATTCTGTTCCTGGATGTTCCTGAGATTCGCAAGCTTCCATAGCCATTCAACACAGAGTGTTGGAAAGAAGCAGCTCTAGTCTACTAAGTCTACGGTAAGTCTACTAGTTCCTTTCCCACGTCAGTCTTAGTGACCCCGAGGTTTGTGCAGATCAGTGAGATCAGAGACCCTGTGACGGACGGAGCAGCAGACCCTTGGGCAGACGAGATGTTTGTTCAGCTTTGAATATGTTGCTTTACGGCTTCGTCAAGCTTTGAGACATTGTCCTTTTGTGGTGAACGAAGCCGTCCGTCCGATGTTGGGGCTAAGGATGGTGTTTTTGTCACAGCAAGCTATGATCCATCCTCGCACTTTGAAGATGCCTCTACTGAAGTCCTTGCATTGTCTTGACCTCAATCTGGCCGTGTGGAAACAACTGGGGCTTCAAGATATGTCCTCTCTCATTCTGGGCTCCATGGGAGTCCAAAAATCTTGGTTTTGCTTTGTTTTGCTATATCTTGATAGCTGCTGTGTTTTGAATTCAGTGTAATTTACTACAATACATCTAATGTCTGTGGCATGTCTGTAGTTGCAGAGGTGGAAGAAGATCACTGGGGAAAGCCTGGACCTCACAGTGCTCCCAGAGGATGAGGCCACTTCGCAAATGCAGGTCATTGTGACATCTCAAACATCTCAAGATAGAAACACTAGAAACACATCAGAAACAACATGAAACATATTTTGCTTTCTTTCATAAGGCTAAGAACTTGTAGAACTTAGAACTTAGATGTTCCTCTCAAGTTGCAATGATTCGTTGCAAGTTCATGCAAATCTTGCAAAACTGGAAGGACCAATGAAGGCCAGCACAATCATCTGAAGTGTCTGGCGGGTGCCCAGACTTGCTTGGTGCCCCCAGATTTGCTTTGAAATGAAATCGATTTCAACTTTCCACACTGCTTTGCTGAAATCACCAACGTGCACCAAGCTCTTTTCCATGGGTTTCGCTTCAGACAGTCCAGCCCCCGACTTTGTGCAGAGCCTGTCCCAGCTGAGAAGCTTGCTGTTGCCTGGAGAACCGATGGGAGAGTAGCGTTCAGCAAAACGGCATAGCGGGATTCATTGCTTGTTGGTCGCGTTGCTGGCATTGCTTCCATTGCTTCCATTGCTTTCATTGCTTGCGCCTTCAAAGTTTGGCGTGTGATCTCTTTGTTTCTCCTAACACAATCAAAGCCTCCTGCAGCTCGCAGATAGGGCTCCATGAAGCATAGGAAGCAGTGTCGCCACGTCGTTTCAGTATCAAAATGTGCAGCAACATGCAGCATCCTTTTTGGCTAACACAGAACAGTCATGATAAATTGATGGCAAATAGTGTCACGATGGCTAATTGGATTGTCAATGCTTGAAGCAGAATGTCGGTGGATAGCGAGTCAGAATCTCCTTGGATTTCTGTCGGGGCCTTGGGCTGCTGTTTGTGTAAGTCACTGAGACATAAGGTAACTTAACTCATCTTAACTCCATACTCCGATGACTTCAATGACTTCAATGATTTCAATGTCTTCAATGTAATCATTTCTCTCCAAAGACTTTTGCTGAGCAAGAAAGCGATCCGGTCTTGTCTTGTTTACTTCCCAAGGGAAGTGAAAGCTTGGGCAATGGCGGCCCTGCCTCCAGTACGACTCTTTGACATTGACAGCACTGAATCATGTTGACACTCCATGACACGTTGCAACATGCTGTTGAATGCTCACTTGTACGTCAGTCGGAAGTGCAAATCTGCAAGGAAAGTGCACGTGACTGCTTTTGTTGATTTGTTGTTTTGATTTGCTTTGCCTCTTGGCCGACTTGACTTATGAGTGATGAGGCAGCAGCACGGGGGTTGCAAACCAGGCCGCTGCTCAACTGACTTGTTACGTAAAGAGGTCTAAGGAAGCGAGTGACGCAGGTTTGCACAAAAAAAATGCAACTGACCGAAAGTGGCTTGGAAGCCCTCTTTCGGTTTGAGACTTGGAGCAAGAGCCTCTGCAAGAGCCCTTTGCATCCACCAGGCAATTCCTGCAAAGGACGTCTCAGCGAAAGAGACTCCTGGAAAGTCGTGCAGTGCCCAGTGAAGAATCCATCGTGGCAGCTGCGAAATGTTCTTTTTTGCAATCATTGAATAATCGCAAACAATGCAAAGAGTGTCCTTGGGTATCAGAGCTGTTGCATCCATGGCGCGTATGATCATGTCTACATGTTCTAGCCTGACCAGAATAGTGTGTCCCTTCAGACACTTGACTCGGCGGTCTTGCCACAATGACAGATCCTCACTATAGTTAGGGGGCAAAGTCCATTTTAGAACCTCTGCTTGACGAGGCGGTGACTGCAGCAAGTCATTCCCCCAAACTATATATATATAAGCTTTTGCAATTGTAGTGACCATTTTAGTGTATTTTAGTCCTCCTCCAGAGCACAATGTGTTCCAACTAAAGAGTGCTGGCGCAGCAGACCAATTCAATCATGTGGATGTTGCCCCAGCTTGATCTAGCCAACAGGTGACTTTTGAATGATTGCCATGCAGGGGGGAAGATTGGCGATTTTACTTCTTTACTTCCCCAAAGCCTCCCATGGTATATGGGGTGTTGGAAGCCACGTTGTATACGTTGTCGCCAAGGGAAACGGACCCAGTTCACAGTGACTATAGAAAATGTCAGCTTGCAATGCCTTGTGCAGAAGAAGTAAATAACAGAAAAGTACACATGTATATATATATATATGTACATGTATATACTCTAGAATTATATATGAATACAGATAAGTAGGTATATTATAATATATATTCATAGATATGTTTTAAACAGTTTATATATGTATATACAAAAAGGTCATAACCATATACAGATGTATCCGTATACATATCCTATACGAATACTGTACATCTTTATATACAACTGTATTTGCACGCGCTATATGTATATATAAAGATACACAGAGGAAGAGAGAGAGAGAGAGAGAGAGACATCTATGGATAAAGGGTGGGGTNATATGTATATATAAAGATACACAGAGGAAGAGAGAGAGAGAGAGAGAGAGACATCTATGGATAAAGGGTGGGGTCTAGTTGAGGGAGTTGGACCCAAGTCAGAAACTGAGTTGGACCCAAGTCAGAAACTGTCGAGTTTGCAAGGTGACGTGGCGTAGTGCCTTGGCTCCATCGTCTCAAGCGAAGGCATACTTACAGAATAGCATCTGCAGATATCTACAGCATCATGGTTTTGGGGGCACGTCAGATCTGTGCAGAGTGAAGTTGGCCAAGTTGGCAGGCAACTGCAGCTGTCGCAACTGCAGCAANCAGATATCTACAGCATCATGGTTTTGGGGGCACGTCAGATCTGTGCAGAGTGAAGTTGGCCAAGTTGGCAGGCAACTGCAGCTGTCGCAACTGCAGCAACTGCAGCAACTCCTGGAAGTGAGCCGTGTAGGTATCGGAACGGGCCTTGGCTTCACACCGGAGCCTGTGCAAGATGGACCATCCATTATATAGAGGTATTTGCTACACATTTGTACGGACCGTTGGGCTGTTGAGATATGTTGGAACTTTGCGTCTTCAGTTGAGCGGAGATGGGTCGACCAAGGGAAGTGGGAGCTCCTGTCATGTTGACTCCTCGAAGTATCAGTCCAACAGCCAGAGCCTAAGTTCCAAAGACGCACCTTTTGACAGTTCAAAGGCCAAATTTGTCAGGTTCGGTTTCTTCCATATTCTTCCACATTCAATCCCATTCTTTAGAAAATTTGACACTGAACCGGAAGAAGTNTGACAGTTCAAAGGCCAAATTTGTCAGGTTCGGTTTCTTCCATATTCTTCCACATTCAATCCCATTCTTTAGAAAATTTGACACTGAACCGGAAGAAGTCTGAAAGGTGGCTTGGCAAAGCGCGGCAGCCCCACCTGTGAAGGTGCAAAGTAGCAATGTGTGCAAGTCAATTCAGATGAATAGCGTCAGGTCAGTGAGTGTTTTCTGTCTCCGCCTTTGCTCCAATGCCATTTATATACTTGGAATGTTTTGCAGGAGTCATGAGCGTTGTGAGCGTTCTGAAAGTCAAAGGATATCAATGCAGCCCTGCCATGAAAGGCAACTCCCGGAAGCGAGCCCTGGAAATATCGGCCCGGGGGACCTATGGATCGCTTCTGGAGAGACAAGATTGGGAAATACTAGCCAGAAAGCTACAAGCGTGATAGTTGCACGATACCATACGCGTTGACTCTGAGACCCTAGCCATAGAAAAGCATAGAACTTTGCAGCATGCTTTGGGTGGGTGGCTGAAATGGAGCTGCTTTGAAAAATAGCATGCATTTGTATGGCAGACCCGTTCAACCTGCCATGGTCTTCGATTATTTGGCAAATTTTGCCCTAGGTAGCCTCCCATGGTATATGGGGTGTTGGAAGCCACGTTGTATACGTTGTCGCCGAGGGAAGTCACAGCTCCTTTCACGGACCCAGTTCACAGTGACTATAGAAAATGTCAGCTTGCAATGCCTTGTGCAGAAGAAGTAAATAACAGAAAAGTACACATGTATATATATATATATATGTACATGTATATACTCTAGAATTATATATAAATACAGATAAGTATGTATATTATATAGTCTAGGAACAACGGTAAGCAGTAAAAATCTGCTTACTGACGGCGCTAAAACGCATTTTCCCCACTTTTCTGAAACATATCGATAAGTATAAACACCTAGTAAGCAGAAAATGAAAATGTTGTACATTTGGTAAAACGCAGAATCTTCTTACTGCACCACATGTTTTTTTTGTCTGTACAAAACATCCTTGAAATGATGAGAACCATGACGAAAAAACATGATGACATGTGATGAAAACTAATTAAAAACAATGACAAAATAATGAAAAACTATGAAGACATGATGTCATGTAATGAAACTAATAAAAGACAATGACAGCATAATGAACAACATATATATATATATATATGAAAACCATGATGAAATATGATGAAAATTTGTTCAAAGCATTCACCAAATAGTGAAAAATGATGAAAACCGCAATGAACTGTGATGAAAAGGTCTTTTTCATTATTTTTCGCATGTATATGTACTGAACAAAACTGATCAATGATGAAATAAAAACTAGAAAAAACAAAATAAATATGCAGAAGTAGGCGCAGCACTAAGAATCTGCTTACTGCCCCGTTATTGAAAGAAAATTAAAATCATAAAGAGGATAACTAAAGGATCAATTCGATATTGCAAAAATGAAGAAAACCCATCTAAAGATGAAGAAAATCAGCTCTTGAGTCTAGGGGTTCGAAATATAGATTTCTTTTTTTCCTCCTTCTTTTGGACTTAGAATGGTCCGTATGGAGTCCCTGCAGGGTTTAAAGCTCATATTTGAATCAATTTGAGGTTCAAAATTCGATTTTCGACACCAAAAAAAAATGCAAAAAAACTTTCTAACGCATTTAAAGCTGTTCAAAATGAATCACTGAAGGTTTTAAACCAATTTTTGGAAACAATTTATGAATACAAATCTTGCTTTTGCATCTTTTCATTTTTCATTTTTTCTAGTTACTTTCCTGGGATTTCCCTGTGTTTCCGTGGTGGTTCCCCGTGTGTGGGGAAGTTCCAAGTAGGGAGGTCATCTCATGGCACCGTAAATGCACGATCCAAAGTGCAGGACGGGGAAACACAACAGGGAACCAGTAAGGGCGCCTCTTCACCAATGGGGCACACAATGGGGAAGGACAACGGGGAAGCACAACGGTGGAACACAATGGAGAACCACAAGGGGGTACCACATAACGAAATTAAAAATGATGCGTATACACAGTTTCAGTATGTAGGATTGCTTTAGAATAGTTTGTTTATGTAAATGAAAGTAAACACACAAATTTTTCAAAATGTTTTCGTTTTTTGAAACAATAGAGTTTATTTTTTCTTTCTCTTTCCAGTTTAGCATTGTTCGGCAACATTATTTGATGGTATTTGATGAAAAGAAAATAAAAGTAGGTCAAAAAAAACAAAAAATCAGCCCGGATCAACTCCATCGGTGCTGGCACCGATGGAAATGATCCTTCATTTTTCATCTTTTCCATGTGATTTCCATGTTTTTGAGCTTATCCATGGTGTTTTTGAACAATCAGGGGTAGTAGGCAGAAGTGCACAAAGAAACGCATGGCAAGACAAGAATGATAAATATATATATATATATATATAGTATGAGGAAATTTGTGAAAAGACATTTTTTTCAGGGAATATAGGTGCCAAAACCATGGTGCAATCCTGGTAAAAATGAAAAAAAAGAAGACGTTAGCGCTTCCCAACAAGTAAAAGAAACCTGCGCAATGAGAAACCCAACCCCAGTAAGCAGATCATGAATCTGCTTACTGCAGCCCTTTGCAGACCATANCATACCTCTTACATTTGGGGACCTGTCATGGTAGATGGACTCTTTTCACGTGCGTAGTAGGGTGGCATGGGGGGGCCGTGGCACAGTTTTGAGCTGTTTTAAGAACATTTCTCACTTACTCCACTTAAGCGTCGCTGTGATTGGATGAAAAACACGTTTAACCCACTTTTTGCAGGGTGCAAGAACTTGAGGCGCTAAAGGCCAGANCGCTGTGATTGGATGAAAAACACGTTTAACCCACTTTTTGCAGGGTGCAAGAACTTGAGGCGCTAAAGGCCAGAAATCCAAAACCCACCTGTAAATGATGGTTGTTTGCGACTTTTCAAAGAAATAAAGAAAGGAGTATGTTCTTTTCCTGCACCTTTGCAAAGAAACACATAGTAAACTAGTAAGGAACCAGTGAAATGGCAAATTTTGTCAGGGATTAAAGGTGCCAAAACCATGGTGCAATCCTGGTAAAAATGAAAAAGAAGAAGACTTTAGCGCTTCCCAACAAGTAAAAGAAACCTGCGCAATGAGAAACCCAACCCCAGTAAGCAGATCATGAATCTGCTTACTGCAGCCCTTTGCAGACCATANCATACCTCTTACATTTGGGGACCTGTCATGGTAGATGGACTCTTTTCACGTGCGTAGTAGGGTGGCATGGGGGGGCCGTGGCACAGTTTTGAGCTGTTTCAAGAACATTTTCTCACTTACTCCGCTTAAGCGTCGCTGTGGTTGGATGAAAAACACGTTTAACCCACTTTTTGCAGGGTGCAAGAACTTGAGGCGCTAAAGGCCAGAAATCCAAAACCCACCTGTAAATGATGGTTGCTTGCGACTTTTCAAAGAAAGGAATATGTTCTTTTCCTGCACCTTTGCAAAGAAACACATAGTAAACTAGTAAGGAACCAGTGAAATGGCAATTTTGTCAGGGATTAAAGGTGCCAAAACCATGGTGCAATCCTGGTAAAAATGAAAAAGAAGAAGACTTTAGCGCTTCCGAACAAGTAAAAGAAACCTGCGCAATGAGAAACCCAACCCCAGTAAGCAGATCATGAATCTGCTTACTGCAGCCCTTTGCAGACCATACCTCTTACATTTNCCCAGTAAGCAGATCATGAATCTGCTTACTGCAGCCCTTTGCAGACCATACCTCTTACATTTGGGGACCTGTCATGGTAGATGGACTCTTTTCACGTGCATAGTAGGGTGGCATGGGGGAGGCCGTGGCACAGTTTTGAGCTGTTTTAAGAACATTTTCTCACTTACTCCACTTAAGCGTCGCTGTGATTGGATGAAAAACACGTTTAACCCACTTTTTGCAGGGTGCAAGAACTTGAGGCGCTAAAGGCCAGANCGCTGTGATTGGATGAAAAACACGTTTAACCCACTTTTTGCAGGGTGCAAGAACTTGAGGCGCTAAAGGCCAGAAATCCAAAACCCACCTGTAAATGATCGTTGTTTGCGACTTTTCAAAAAAAGGAACATGATTTTTTCCTGCACCTTTGCAAAGAAACACATAGTAAATTAGTAAGAAAAGAGTGAAATGGCAATTTTTTTCAGGGTTGAAGACTGGGAAGGGGCACACAGATCAAGTGAAAATGCAATTTTTTCAGGGAAAAAAGGTACCAAAATCATGGTGCAATCCTGATAAAATGAAAAAGGAGAAGGCTTTAGCGCTTCCTAGCAAATAAAAGAAACCTGCGCAAGGAGAAACCCAACCTAATCTGCTTGCTGCAGCCCTTTGTAGACCATACCTGCCATACCTCTTACATTTGGGGACCTGTCATGGTAGATGGACTCTTTTCACGCGCGTAGTAGGGTGGCATGAGGGGCCTTGACAAATGTTCAGCTGTTTTGAGAACATTTATTCACTTACTCCAGTTAGCCGTCACTATTATTTGAGAAAGAACTGGGGAAAAAAACAGTCTTGTTCCCACAGCACAGGTGGTAAGCAGAAATCGGCATCATCAGGCATTCATCAGGTATTGAGATGTGGTAAGCAGAAGGGGTGGCTGAATTTCTTGGATTTCCCCCATCTTCTTAATTTGTTGGTGCGTACCATCTCTGCCTACTGTGGTTCCCAGACTATAATATATATTCATAGATATGTTTTAAACAATTTTTATATGTATATACAAAAAGGTCATAACCATATACAGATGTATCCGTATACATATCCTATACGAATACTGTACATCTTGATATACAACTGTATTTGCACGCGCTATATGTATATATAAAGATACACAGAGGAAGAGAGAGAGAGAGAGAGAGAGACATCTATGGATAAAGGGTGGGGTNATATGTATATATAAAGATACACAGAGGAAGAGAGAGAGAGAGAGAGAGAGACATCTATGGATAAAGGGTGGGGTCTAGTTGAGGGAGTTGGACCCAAGTTAGAAACTGTCGAGTTTGCAAGGTGACGTGGCGTAGTGCCTTGGCTCCATCGTCTCAAGCGAAGGCATACTTACAGAACAGCATCTACAGATATCTACAGCATCATGGTTTTGGGGGCACGTCAGATCTGTGCAGAGTGAAGTTGGCCAAGTTGGCAGGCAACTGCAGCTGTCGCAACTGCAGCAA